>JAZAYU010000859.1:0-134625 GCA_038501625.1 Corbicula japonica
TTTATTCAATTTCAATTAATTTCTAATTTATCCATATATTGAAACTTAAAACCGCATTGTCAATTTGTCCAAATTTTATATGAACTAAAATAAAACGATTAATATGCTTATTTTATTTCATTTCCACCAAATTGAAAGATTGATTTAAATTATAATGTATTTGCTTGAAAATATTATTGAAACACTTCATAATTTATTTTTATTTTTTTTTAGATTTTTCATTAATGCAAATAGATAATATAATCAATAAACATTTGCTTACCTCATCAGAGCCCAAAAAAAAATGAACGTTTGTTCGAGTACATGTACAACATTGCACGCATATTCCTGTGAAATTCTTTAATACTTGCTAATTGACTCGTTAATTGTCACGTTAATTATTAGTTCCTACACAAACATTCCTCCGCGTTTTTTCATATTTATTATATTGTTTTACATGTTTCAAAAACAAATAAGTCATTAACATGCAATTTTTATTTATTAATAAATACATTATTATTTTATGCATTTATTATTTTACCAAAGGATGAAAGATAGAAAGAAAGTCATAAAAACAACAAAACATCACATTATAACTACAATAACACAAATGAATTGATGGCTGACACAAGAAAACATCTACAAGAACATGACATTGAACACAAATAAAATGAATGAATAATGAACTAATAATTTAATGTTAAGTTTACAGCTGAGAGCACATAATCTAGCACATGACATAAAAAAATTCGCATGCATCTAACACAGCACTACTGGTTTTATTACTGACAAAAAATAACATTTAAATGTAACACAGAGCACATGATCTAGCACTTGACATTTGAGAGGGGAAGGGGTTGTTTAAACTGGTCCATAAATAGATGCGCATGCATCTAACAGGGCACTGGTTGTTATTTGGTTAAGTCTGTACTGTTCCCAAAGACTCCACAGTCGTCCTTGAATTTTCATCGTCTGCTTGGACTGGTGCCTTTTAAGTTTCTTTTCTTTCACAAGCTTAGCTTGAATTGTAGCTTCTTGGAATAGGAGAGTAATTAATACATAGAAGGGTAAGTTCCCTTTCCTGGCTTCCTCTAATACCATTGATCGGTCGGGCCTCGTGACGTCGAAGTTTATGGAGTCGTCGGCGGAGTTGTCTTCAGTGGTTTCTTCTTGTAGAATCGTAGAAGCGATTGAGACTCTAGTAGATACTCACTCTGGTACGGCCAGGTCACTGTAGTTAATGGTCAAGTCGGTCACTGATGTTGCTTCGCCATCATCAGTCTCCATCGGCTGATCGTCTGTCTCCATATCTGTTTCTTCAAAGCGACATCCAAGACAGATGAACTGTAGTTCTCGACTTTCATTGACGGCGTCGTCGTATTCCTGATCGGAGATTCCTGTGTTTCCACATCTAATGTGGTGCCATCTTTGACATTTGTCACAGGTTACAGCACGTGAATTCCTGTAGATTCGTCTCAGACAGAAGATACACGGAGGAGCTGGCATTTTAACGTATTTCCTTGTATGCTATTCGTGTGCTATTTTGGATATGTGATGCAGATACAAATGTCCGTTATTTTATATAAAAATCTTGTTGCAAACAAAAAATACAAACACATGTTTAAAGATGATAACTGATGTAATTTATTTGACAAACTGCAAACATTCCTTTCTGATTAAGGGAATTCTTCGGCGATAATTTCCAGGAATTTTTCCCTTAACGATGTTCATATTTTGAGCAGAAAATTGTGACACGTTGAGAATTTTGAGAAGAAAATTGTGACACGTCGAGAAAGTGCGAATAACTTTCTTGATATTTTGGGAAACATAATGACACATTTTAAAATATTATAACTTTTCCGATATTTTAGGAAATATCATCACACATTTTAAATATTTATTTAAATAACTTAATACATTTTTATGATAAACATCATAAATAAATAATAACGATATTATAATCGCAAATTTTTCCACACATATTGGAAAATGTGAAAACAAAACAGATTTTAAGACGTAACATTAGAAGAAATATGGTCCACTTTTATGCCTGCTAATATAGAAAATTGACTAATCAATTTGAACAACATCTCGAGGACCGAACGTAAGATGTTTAAAATTATTTCTTTTTATCAAAATCATAATTAACATTATTATAATCCTACTGTGGCGAATCGTTATTGATCTGTGGCGAATCGTTATTATTTTGTGGCGAATCGTTATTATTCTGTGGCGAATCGTTATGTGTCCAAACGTTATTGTGGCGAATCGTTAGTAATTCAATTTTTTGAAAGGTCAAATCCACGCATTTGCCAGATAAAAAAATTTTTTAAAAATGCGACGTCTTTCTATGAAGGACTACTCTGCTGTCTGATCAGGATATCTACTGTTTGCTTTTTGGTCAGAAATAACATTATAATAAAAACAAAAAGTGCAGATAATGATCAGAGGAATCTGTTTGCCCATGTCATAAAGGCATGTATACTGAGAGACAGTTAAAGAGAGTGTGTACACATTTTTATTCTGCAATGATACTTAGCATTTCTTGCTACATATTTTTATGACCCCACGAAATGGGAGGCACATAGAGTTGCACTCTTCTGTATGTACATAGGTCTTTCAAATCTTGTGGCATCACCTCCTCCTAAACTTCAGGCAGATTTTTTTTCAAACTTGCACAAATTATCAAGCAGGATGTGTATATGATTGTAAAGAAAGGATTTTTTTCCTGAGGCTATTTTTTACCATAGTTATGACCCTTTGTTATTAAAAATGTTGTTGCAGCAGTGGGGGCATCAGTGTCAGAGAACACATTCTAGTTTGACAAATCATTGGCTTTTTGTTAGGCTGTGAATCAAGTCCCTGTGTGAATGGAGTATGCACAGAGCTGGGTGGAGGTGGATATTACTGTACATGCATTCCAGGTAAATATTTCTTGCAGACCTGATTCATATTTTATGTGTTTTTGCATGTGAAGGAAAAAGTAAACTCACTCTACCAGGGATGGCTCTACAGGGAGTTCTGAAGGGTTATTTGAAACCCCTTTTTGGGCAGCAATATTTAATATTTAAACAGAGAGTTTGGCCAGAAAGTTGGACTTTATTGTCTCTAACCTCAGACTGCCATCAACAAATCCCATAAATTTCTAAAAATCTTGCCTAATATTAGATTAACTTCCTTACAAAGGACCTGTGATTCTGATATTTATGAGCACTGGTAAAGTGCTTTGAAATTAAGTTTACTTTTTAACCCTTTATTCCAAACATATGCTTTTAAAGTATGTGCAACCAGTGTAGATCCATATCAGCTGGGACATCTGTATTGTCTAATTTGGATCTGCACTGGCTGCATCTTGGTCACAAAAAACCTAACAAATCTAAAAGTGTAAAGTGTAGATCCAGATCAGTCAGCACTGTTGGCTGATCTAGATGTACACTGTTCGCCCATGCAATAAAGGTATGTTTACAGAGGAAAGGTTTAGTTACATGTACATACTTCAGAAATACAGTTGTCAAATCCATCTAAGTGTATATCAAAATTCATTTCATAATTTTATTGCAACTGACAACATGTATGAGGTGACATCCGCGGAGACCACGGATAAAAATATTAACAACAATATGATTATAGCTTTATTTATGCAGCCATTACTTTGATCGTGTTAATGAATATAATTTTGAAAAAAGTAGCTGCAATTTTTGTTAAGCTTAACTTTGTTCTGCTTGGTTAGGTTATGGTGGAAGTAGATGTACAACTCTTATCACCAACCGAATATGTGAATCTCAGCCCTGCTTTAATGGTGGCACTTGTGAGGTAAGCTTCGAATCTTTTAACCCTTTCCTCCATAAATACGCATTTTTATGCATGTGCCACTAGTGTAAATCCAGATCAGCCGGCACATCCGAGCCATCTGATGAGGATCTTCACTGGTCACATTTTGGTCAGAAATAGCCTAACAAATCAAAAAGCGAATAGTTTAGATCCTGATCAGATGGCACGGATGTGCCGGCTGATCTTGATCTAAACTGTTCGCCCATGTAATAAAGGTGTGTCTATGGAGGAAAGGGTTAACTGACTGGCAACAATTACACAATCATGTAGATACTCCAAAAATGTGCAATTTAACATTTGGACAGGCTGAAACTAAGTTCTCCTTAAGTTAGCAAATATTAACAAGTAATAGGTTTAACTTATTAACTCTTTCCCACAATGTATGTCTTTAAAAACATGGATGACCAGAATAGATCCAGATCTGGTTTGCAAATATATCCAGTTTGTTTTGGATCTTCACCGTTTGCTTCTTGGTCTACATGTATCTACATGAACAAATGTTAAGTAACCTTAACTTTAAATTGCTTGCAAAAAATAATTGTACATTGGGCATTATTTTATTCCTACTAATGTGGTACATGTATTATTTAATTACATTTGGACAAGGTTTTGCACAGAAGCCACAAATGGGCTGTTTCCAAAAAAAAGAAAAGTGAAAAAATTTACAGTGACATAAATTTGTTTAATTGGAATTCACTTCTACATGTTCTAAGACAAAATATTGATTGCTTTAATTTTGATGGAGTTTGTATTGGAGCACTGAATCAACTAATATTGTACTGCAGCAAAATACAAGACAAATGAACCCACACTAAATAAAATGATCCCTCACATGACTTTACAACATACAACAGGTAACCAGTGGTTCCTACAGATGTACCTGCAGTGATGCATACACAGGGGCCCGGTGTGAGCAAGAAAAACTGCTGTGCAAGTCGAGTCCCTGTGAACATGGTGTTTGTATAAACAAGCCAGGTGGTTACTCCTGCATCTGTGATAAAGGTTACATAGGTAAGAATCAACCATTATATCTAGATTGTGAGCTGTTCATTTAAGGAATGATTCTTATTTTGGTGCGGTTCATGCAGATTGGACGTGCACGCGAGAGCTGGCAAATCCATAAAGCGCGCTAGCGCTTTATGGTAAATTTGCCAGTCTGCGTGCACGTCCAATCTGCATGAACCGCACCAAAATAAGAATCGTTACTTATATTTACATTTTATTCATTTTTTTCTTTTAATAAACTTAAGTCGAACGCTTTCAAAAATTAGTATTAAGTGAAAAGGGGGAGTAATACGTGGGAGTTTTCAATAGTAACAGCCATGACGTTACTGACGTCATTACGGGTCATGCGGTTCATGCAAAATGAACCGAATTTTTTTAAACGAAGAAATCAACAGGAATGTAAATATTTCAGTTTTAAGTCCATGAGCACAATACTTATATGAAGTTCGAGAAACCTCTCAATTGTCTCGGGCTTAATCTTGCAACATTGTTACTGGCAATCTTTTGTAATAAGTTATTTTTAAAAGTCCAGGGAAGTGTTTAAACGTATGATCAAAATATCTTTCAAAGTTTGTTGTAATATTTTAACTGTCATACATTGTAAGAATTGACTTAGAGAATGCTATTTATAGATATATAACTCTCTCTTATAGAAAAAACTTTAGAGTACATAAAATACAAATGGGCTAGGCACTGTTTTGGGATGACATTTATTGGTATCCATTTATAAAACAGGTCATATGAAATCTCCTACGTCTGAAGGAAATGTTACTTCGGTAAGAAGGTCAACAGTGTTTTGATGATTTACCTCCCTTATATTGAGATCTGTGTATGTGTAAAAAACTGACATATATAATAGGAATAAATACATTGTTATCCGGCTATCTAGTTTCTGTAAAAAAGAATTGTTTAATCTCCCAACTAGTGTACAGCTTTTTCTTAGCAATTTCTATTCTTTTTGTACAATCATACCTGTTATCCAGATAATAAATCGGCTCAAAAAACATCATTACAATCCTGGGACTAGAGACCTGTCTTTTGCCTGTGATTAGATTAGTTGAAATGAGCACAGTTTTAGCCATAAAGATTTGTAAATGGTCTTATAAAAGTTTGAAGTCTTAATGGGTTGATAGTGTTACTATAAATTAAAAATATTGGAGAGACTTTTCATAAGGACTTCATTGCTGTAGTACATTTGTGTCACTGTCATATTGTCATAAACAGACAGTACTAATTTAACCCATTTCCTCTATTTATATGCATTTTTACCCATGTGCGACCAGTGTAGATGCAGATCAGCCGGCACATCCATGCCGTCTGATCAAGTTCTTCACTGGTCGCAGTTTGGTCAGAAATAACCTTAGGCTAATGAATCAAAAAGTGAACAGTTTAGATCCTGATCAGATGGCACAGATGTGCCAGCTGATCTGGATCTAAGCTGTTCGCCCATGCAATTGAGATGTGTCTATGGAGGAAAGAGTTAAAATATGTTTGCAGGCAAAAACTGTGATATAAACAAGGATGAATGTATAAGCAGTCCATGTAAGGGAGGAGGCCAATGTTTTGATGGGGTCAACGATTACCTGTGTGTGTGCCCGGCACACCTCGCTGGCAAGGATTGTGACAGACAGCAAACATGTCTTGATGGTATGGAATTTAACCCTGTACTCCATAAGTACACTGTTATTTCATAGGTGAACAATTTAGATCTAGATCAGCTGGGACATTTGTGCTGTCTGATCAAAATCTGCATGTTTGCTTTTTAATTTTCCTGTTATGACACCTTTAGGTCTTTTTTGCAACCCATACCGTTTGCATTATAAATCTTGCTTTCACAGATCCTAAACCTAATTATTGCAGAAAACCACTTTTTCCTTATACGGTCTTTTGGGGCTGTCATCAAATCTAACATTTTTTTGTTTGATCTGACTTCAGTGAGTCTCAGATTGATATTTCTATCGTACACATGTAAAAACCAAAAAACCACTATGTCTTCATTTTCTAGGGGATGTTTGTCAGAACAATGGTGTGTGTGTTCCTGGTCCTAATAAAAAGTGTGTATGTCTACCAGGATTTACTGGCCTGAGATGTGAAGTGAACATTGACGATTGTAAGAACAACTCATGTCATAATCAAGGTAATTACCTCCCTTTAATAAAGGTAATTACTTTCCCTTGATCTACTTAATTACCTCCCCTTACACATTGTGATAACATACAGGACCTCTCTACTGGTTTACCTTTTCTTTGGATACAGCCACTTCCCCATGTGTGACTGGTGTAGATTCAGATCAGCATGCTCATCAGTGCAGTATGATCTTGATCTAAAGTATTTGCCTATTAGATTCATAATGTTGTTTTTCGACCAAGATGCTGACAAAAGACTGTAGATCTAGGCCAGACTTTATTTATGTAAAGAAAGATCAAGATCTACACTGTTAACCTGTCTGTATTTTTTCATTTATATCATTAGCAAAATTTTATTTCTAAAACAAATTCATAAACATTGATTTTAGGTTAGTTTAGAGAGACACGGCATTGTTCATAAATATCAGAATAATCTAGTTTGTGTTGATACTCCAAAAGGATTGTTTTTCTTTAGACCTTTGCATTAGAAAAATGATTAAAATTTTTATTTTTCACTAAACATAATTATATTCAATATCTAAATCGTCAAAATATCTAAACATGAATTTGGTTCTTCCAAAGCCATCATTTTATCCTTAAAACTATAATCTTCAAAGGTATTAATTTGAAAATGATTGTTTACTTAGGATTTTACTTGGAAATAATTTTCTTGAATTATACCCGTAAGTTTATAATTTTCTATAATAATGCATAAATATGCAGTTATGGAAAAGTCTCAAGCATCAAATTACTGTAACAAAAACTAGAAATTAGGGCATTAGTGGACTCGGATATAATTTGGTTCAATATTATGTTTTTTTACCATTTCATGAGAAAAATCTCTAGTTCTCTTCTAGGTTTGTGCAAAGATGCTGTGAGCTCATATACTTGCCTATGTGATCAGAGTCATACAGGTGCAAACTGTGAATTTGTGCTCGATCCTTGTCACTCAAGTCCCTGTAAAAATGGTGCCAAGTGTATTGTTGACAGCTCACACATTGATGGATACAGGTGTTTTTGTTTGTCTCCTTTCTCAGGTAAGGCTATAGGTTGGATTTTATTTGGTGCATCCACAATTTAAATCTTTTTTATCATGTTTTTTCACTTATATTTTCTTTAAAAAAGGATTATAAGTTATATTCATAAAAAATGGTATGTAGATACAGGGCATTAAGGGGATAATTAATGACATTTAAATTTCTTTGTACACTTAGTCCATCTTTTAGTTCCTTCCGAAAAAACTGGTTCTGCAACATGCAAGCCACGTTTATGAAACTTGGTATTCAGTAACAGGGTAATGAAGAAACAATGCACAATGTCTTTTTTTTTCTTGTTCATTTGTCTGTCTCTCAGTATTTTACCAAGATGAGGTCACACTATTTTAACAAGATGATGTTATAGTATTTTCCCCAAGATGACATTATAGTATTTTATGAAGAAGACTTACAGTATTTTACAAGAATGATATTACCAAATTATGCTAAGATTACATTACAGTATTTAACTAATATCATGTAGCAGTATTTGACAGATTACCAAAATGTCATTACGGTTCTATACCAAGATTACTTTTACAGTATTTTACAACAGGGTTTTAACAGTATTGACCAAGATAGCTACAGTATTTTACTCTCCTTTCCAGGAGAGCACTGTGAGATTACAAACAATCTTGGCTGCAAATCTTCCCCATGTTCTCACGGAGGCAGGTGCACCCCAATGGCAGCCAGCTTCCACTGTACATGTCCCCTCCATTATGATGGTCCCAGGTGTGAGACCCCTATACCTTGTGCAAGCCAGCCATGCCAAAACTTAGGAAAGTGTGTTCAGAAAGGAGGTGAATCATACGTATGTATTTGTGGTGAACATTTTACAGGATCTAACTGTGAGACAAAAATATCATGTACTGGTAAAATGTGTCAGAATAGTGGAAAATGTCAGGTGAAAGCTAACATAGAAATTTGTAACTGTTCAGAAGGCTATTCTGGTGAATTTTGTGAGATCAGATCCCCTTGTTTTCCTAATCCCTGTTTGAACCAAGGAGAATGTTCAGTAATTGAAAATTCAAATTTTTGGTGCACATGCACTAAGAACTTTACAGGAAGAATATGTGAGAATAAGGTAAGTTTACCTTGTTCCTCACAACCTTGTAGAAATGGTGGAATTTGTAATGATTTAAATCTTTTGGAGTACTCCTGCAATTGTAAAGAAACCTTTACAGGACTTAACTGTGATACAAAAATAAAACTGTGTGATTCACTACCATGTTTAAATAATGCATCATGCAGTGAAACTGATTCTGGGTACAAATGTTTATGTCAGGGTTCCTATACAGGGAGCCGTTGTGAAACTTTTTTAGGTACTGTAACATGTGACATGTGTAAAAATAGCAAAAGATGTCTCACTGTGGGGAGCAATGTTCTTTGTGAATGTCTTGAAAATTACTCTGGAAAATTTTGCAATGTTTCATTGCCTTGTTTAAATAATCAGTGCCGAAATGGAGCTGTTTGTGATAATGTTAACACTAATGAATACCAGTGCGTTTGCACAGTAAATTCTACAGGAAGGTATTGTGAAACACTTATTCCATGCTATTCTAATCCTTGCAAAAATGGAGGCTTTTGTGAAAACGAGAAAGACTTTTCTTCCTTCTCCTGTGTTTGCAAAGCAGGGTACTCAGGTCGTGTTTGTGAGAGTTACCTCCCTTGTTGGAACTCCCCGTGCCTAAACGATGGATCTTGTGTAAGTAACAATGACAGCACTTACACATGTCATTGTCTTGCGACATACTCGGGCAAACAGTGTCAGGATTACAGCCCATGCGGTAGCAACCCTTGTGAGAATTCTGGCTCTTGTTTCATGAAACAGGAAAAATCATATAGTTGCCAGTGTTCGGAAAAGTTCATGGGTTTAAGATGTGAAAATGCCAAGTTTCCATGTGAATTTCAGCCATGTCAGAACAATGGTACTTGTCAACATATTAAAGACGGAGAATATTTGTGTAAATGTCTACCAGTGTATGCTGGGAGAAACTGCGAGACCTATGTACCCTGTGCTAGTGCCCCTTGTAGAAATGGAGGGTACTGCTTTAATGAGAAAGATACATATGCTTGTGAATGTTCCAAGAATTTTGCAGGAGGTAAGATAAGATTTAAACAATTAAAGAATTATAATTAATTTGTCAGGGATATCAAAAGATTTTGAAAACCAGGGGTCATCTGATACTTGTTGAGAAATTGCAAGGTATCATAATAAGATTGGCACTTCTCAAATATTGTAAGATATAGTGCACTGTTCTTCTTATAAAATTGCTTTAACTTCATTTTAATTTATTTTCATATTTACTTTATATTTAACATGCAACAGACATAATATTTATCTTTACATAAAATTTTACCAAATACTAATTTCAAAAGATTTATGATGTAGCCAAAATCTGTTGATTAAGGTCACATTTGACAAGAGTAATGCCCATTTTTAAGCGTTAACCGGTAAATTTAAGTATGTTATTAGATCTTAACCTGTTCACATTTGAATGAAAATATTCCAACATTTTTTTTTCCATTCAGCTAGTTGCGATTTTGCCTTGCCTTGTGCAGCCCAGCCTTGTATCCATGGTGACTGCACCAATTCACCTGATGGTATGACCTTCACCTGTGTATGTTACCAAGGATACGAGGGCAAACTTTGTGACCAAATCATATCATCTTGTAATAGAAGCACCTGTATCCATGGCAACTGTGTTACTAAGGGAGGGAACACTAGTTGTGTTTGTGAAACAGGATATAAAGGTATTTATTATTTTACCACATTACTTGTTTAACAAAATTGTTAAAAAGTTAATACTGAACAAATTATGAGAACTGAACTTTATTTCATAGATTTAATAAAAATACTAAAACTTTTATCCAATTTTGAAGAAAAGGCTTTATTTTTAGGGATTGCATTATGTCCTTTCTTCTTTCATCATGAAAACTAAACATTATCAGTTATGTCCTTTCTTCTTTCATCATGAAAACTAAACATTATCAGTAACTTTGCCATTTCTTAATATTTCTTCATCAAACTTTAAATTTATTTTGCTTATTTCAAAAGATTTATAATTTAGCCAAAATCTGTTGATTAATGTCACATTTGACAGAATAATGCCCATTTTGTAGCCATATTTTGTAATGAAAAAACTTAACATTGGCTATAATTTCTTTTTTACTTTTAAGTATCCGAGGGCGACACAAATACTGAACACCTACAATGTATCTTGTCAATGTTTACCTCCAGTATGTGTTAAATTTGAACAATCATATTTGATATTGATCTCTGATGCAACATTTCCATAAAGCCTTTAAGGGGTTTGATTGGAGTAGTCATAATGTAGTTACATGCACATAATAATTACCTTTCTAGCCAAAATCACCAGGAATATTAAATATTACTGCCCAAATGGACTATATGGCTAAAATACCCATGAAAACTAAATAGTACTGCCCAAAAAGGACTTTCTGGCTAAAAGTGACATGAAAATTAAATAGTTCTACCCAAAAGGGGGGTTTGAGTTCTACTAAACCTCTCTGGCTCCACCCCTTCAAGTTTTTTTTATAATTCTTAATTTGCCAGGATAATTCTTTTTAAGGTTCGAGATGTGATGTAGCAGTGACACCATGTGACTCAACTCCATGCAATAACAACGCTGTATGTGAACTCAGTGGGTCTTCCTTCATCTGTAAATGTTCTCCTGGATATAACGGCAATCTGTGTCAGTATCAGATAGATGCTTGCTTTTCTCAGCCGTGTTATAATGGTGCCTCATGCCAGAGGTGTAACAGATCGACATGTGTAGCTGGGTTTACCTGTAAATGTACAGCAGGTTTTAAAGGTAAGTATTTTTTTAATTGTTGCCAAAAGTGCTGAAATTGGTTTAATAAATGAAAAAGGGAACCTTGAATGACACCAAACACTTTTAAACAATTACCTGCTCAGTTTGATTGAGCCTTTTTACAGGCAGTTATGGAAATGCCTTGAGTTGAGAACTCCTTAATATTTACACAAATATGTTTATTATGTTGAATGGCCCTCAGACAGTTAACCCTGTATTGATAATGGGTTGTAACAATACCACCCTGTTCACCCTGTTCACAAGAATGCAACCTTTCTTTTTCCTTGAATTTACTCTAAAATATGTTATTGAATATCATAGTGCTTTACTCCATGGATATGCCTTGTATCACATGGATGACCATTGTAGGTCCAGATTAGTCAGCACACCTGTGCCATCTGATAAGGATCCAAACTGTAGATCATTTAGATTCATTAAAATATTTCTCAAAAGAAGTTAACAGTGTAGATCCAGATAAGATGGCACGTATTTGCTGGCTGCTTTGAAACTTCATTGGCCACCAATGTATTAAAAGGCATATCTATGGAGTAAAAGGTTAAACCGCACTGTGACCACAAGTTTCTTGCATACCAGATCAGGTCATCCGTGCTGAAGGTTATAAAGCTGAGATTGGAAACCAGTCTCGACTGGTCGCCATTTCAGCCAATCAGATGCTTGAGATTTGAGACTGGTTTCCATGCTCAGCTTTATAACCTTGGGCACCGGTGTTTTCACCAGTGTAGGAAATTTCGATCCTACACCCCCCCATGTAGAATGAGTCACGTGAGTGACGTCAAGTCTTCAAATATCTGACATAATATATTCAAGTTAGTGACGGCATTTATAAAAAAGATTGCTTTAACGTCAATATCTCAGCATAATGAAAATAAATAAGTTTGTATACTTACACAAAAATGTTATAAATAATAAAAGGTATGCAAGAAAAAGTATCTTGCATGAGAAATTCAGTAAAGATAGAAAAATCTGTCACCTCAGGTGAACTGTTTTGGCGGGAACTCGGCAGAGCCTCGTTCCCGCAAAACAGTTAACCCTTGGTGACAGATTTTTCCATCTTCACCTCACACTCATGCATGATACTTATATTGACCTACATGCAGATGTGTAGTAATCCAGGAGAATCATGGCGTTATTTATTAAAATTAAGATATTTTAATATCATATATAAACCCTTTAAATACTACAGTAAATATAAAAAGCATTTAATGTTCACACATTTCAGGTGCAAGGTGTGACACACCAGTTTCCCCTTGTGACAGCGGCCCCTGCTTGAACTCAGGAGACTGTTTAGATGAGGTATCGGTACGGGGATATCAGTGCAGATGTCAACCTGGATTTTCAGGTGAAAAAGATGTCCTTTGTTTAATCCTTTGCTCAATAATGCATGTGTGATTCATAAAAAAAATTCAGACCAGACAGCACAGATGTGCTATCTGATCAAGATCTGCTCTGTTTGCTCTTTGGTAAAAAATAACATTATAAATTAAACAGTGAACAGTGTAGATCCTGATCAAATGGCAATGATGTACTGGCTGATCTAGATCTACACTGTTTTCCCATGCAGTAAAGGTGTATCTACTGAGTAATGGGTTAATAATGAGGTTTCTTAAGGTAGAGCAACTGTAATGCTTTCCCGCGCAAAAATTTGCGATGTCATCAAACATCGGCTCGCTTTTGGTGACTTCCGACGCTACTCGTCAGAGCCGATAGTAGCCGAAGCAACATCGATTATTGTCGACTGTTAGTGACAGTTCACCGAGTATTCCCGACATTCGAGAAAAAAGCGCGGGAAAGCATTACAGTTGCTCTACCTTAAAAGCTACTGCTGGCTCCAAGGTTATAAAGCTGAGTTTGGAAACCAGTCTCAAATCTTAAGCATGCTTGAGATTTGAGAGTGGTTTCCATTCTCAGTTTTATAATCTTGGGCACTGTTCTTTGGAACTGCATTAGGCTGTTACCAGATAAGCCCTCTTTACTCCAAGGCTTATAACAAATAGGCAAAACATTGTAGGTCCAGATCAGCTGTCACATATGTGTCATCTGATCAGGATCTACACAATGTGCATTAACATTCATTAGGTCATTTTTGACAAAGATGTGGCAAATGTAGATCAAAATCAGAAGGCACAGATGGCCACTACTTTAAAGGCAAATGGTCTTGGGTGAAAATAAAATGTACCCTATATCTACAGGTATTCTTATTTTACAAGTAATCTTTAGCACAGGTTGGATTGTTTTACTCTGATATTTCAGGTCAGAATTGTGAGAATGCTATCAATTTGTGTAGTAGCAGACCATGTCATAATCAGGGCATATGTGTAGCAGCAACAGGGACCAATTACACATGCATATGCCAAGGAGCATACACAGGTAGGTAATAGGTCTTTACCTCAGGGTTTGATCCAGAGGGGATTCAGTAGGATTGCTTGGACTCTGTTTTTGGCCACAGGACTTCTCTGTTTTTGGCCACGGGACTTTATTCTTGTGGAGATTTTGGTCAGAAAGTTGGAAATTATCATGTTACTACCCTAAGACAGTAAACAAAGCCCCTCCCTGGAAATCCTGCATCTAACTCTGCTTTACTATTTATGCTGTTAAACAAAAACATACAATCATGTGATATGAAATGATATTCTGATTCTGACTTAAGTGCCCGAGATCATACAATTTAAACTGAAACTGGAGAAAAATCTCAAATCTCAAGCATCTGATTGAATGAAATGAAGACTTTTTTTATTGCCCTGTTAATTCATCTGGTTCCACAATGTACTTAATATTCCCAATGGAACCGTTAAAACAGGTTTATAGTACTGTTATGATGCAAAATTTGAATATTTTCTCTGTAAAAAATTATTTATTTTTTATCTTGATAAAATAACCATTTTCCTGAACTAGAAGCTTATGTCACATGAAGCCATAGGTGAAAATTGATAATTTGATTATCTGATTAACCTTATTATACTTTGAAATGCAAAGAAGTGTCAACTGCTAACAATTTTATCACCTATTGTTTTATTGATAGATGAAGTCTTACTTTCCTGATCTGTCAGGATATCAATTGTTTGAGATATAAATCTCAAAATAGTGTCAATTAAATATTTTAGTATTAAAACTGTAATCCTTCTGCTTTTAGGCAGATTGGAATTTTACATTCTGCAAGTAACTATGTTATATTATTGATATTTGTGGAAATACCCAATAATATATTATTTAAAACTTATATTGTGTGGACAACTTAACCAACAATAAATTTTGGAAGTGTAACTGCAACATGTCTTCGCTCTACCTAGCGCAATTCCCCAAAATTTTGCAAACTTTAACTTGAAGTAGAAACTTATTTTTAATCATAATAGTACTGTTTTAGGTATATGATATCCTGATGTAATGTCATAAACTAACTCTTTTGCACTGTTTCTTGTGTTGTTTGCTGACAAAAATCATGCAAATTATGCAGGAAAAGGTTAAATAAACAGAAAATTTGTTTTCACCAGTCAGTGAAAATACTCCTATATCATTTACTCCTAAACTCCAAAATTATGTATTTTCACTCATGGCTACACTACTTATGAAAATACAAAATCTGGAGCTCAGTCAGTGAAATATAATAATAATTTGAGCTGCAGCATTATGAAATGGGGCTTATGGCTTATGTAACTAATGTAACTAATTTACTACATGTACTAGCCCCAGATCATCCTTCACATCCGAGAAGTCTGATCAAGGTCTCAAGATTATAAAGCTGAGATTGGAAACCAGTCTCTTATCTCAAGCATCTGATTGGCTGAAAATGCTCAGTTTTATTACCATGTCTTAACTGTTACACTGTAGTCATTCATTCAGAAAAGCATTAAAATTTTATATTGCACCTAAAAAAAAATGCCAGAAAACGTGTTTCACGGTTATGTGGGACAGACTTTAGTTAAATGCTTTAGGCGATTTGAGCAGAATCTATACTTACTGCAAAGACCTTAAGTATGGTTTTCTAATGCTGTGTCACATTTATAACTTACACTGGTAATCACAAATATTCCCTATTAATTCATTAAAGGACCTCAGTGTGAAACAAAGATGAAGAACTGTCAGGATCACCAGCCATGCAAGAATGCCGGCACATGTAACAATGATTCTGTATCAGCATACTGTGAGTGCCCGCCACAGTTTTATGGCATCTTTTGTGAACATGTGAAAAGTAAGTCCATTTGGTGTTAACTATAATTTCTTTTAATTGTATAGATTCAACTTAGTACATGTAATACCTAGGCATTTATGAATACTATATTGACAGCAACCAGTGATGACTTGGGAACATGTGAAAAGTATGTCCATTGGTGTTAGCTGTAATATCATTTGATTATATAGATTCGACTTGTAGGAGTTTATGAAAACTAACAACCAGTGATGACTTGGGAACATGTGAAAAGTATGTCCATTGGTGTTAGCTGTAATATCATTTGATTATATAGATTCGACTTGTAGGAGTTTATGAAAACTAACAACCAGTGATGACTTGGGAACATGTGAAAAGTATGTCCATTGGTGTTAGCTGTAATATCATTTGATTATATAGATTCGACTTGTAGGAGTTTATGAAAACTAACAACCAGTGATGACTTGCGAACATGTGAAAAATATGTTAATTGGTGTTAACAATAATTATAATTTCATTAAATAAAATAGATTTGACCTATGTGAATAATATACTACTTGAGATGACATGTAAAAAGTTATTTATTGATACAATTGCAACGGTAATAATTAATTGTCAGCCATTGAGAACTTGTGAAAAGTATTTCATTGATAAAACTGCAAAGTGATAATACTTAATGTAGATATTATCAAGTCATACAATAACTGTAATCAATTTAGTTAACAGCTTTTTATGAACCTGAAAAAAAATCAGAAAAAGCAATGATCAAATGGGGCTCGTCACGGGAAAAGGTACATTCGGACAGTAGACGTCAATCTTTGAAATGACGTCAAACATTTGAGCAGACGACATTATGCATTTCGCGGTAAAAATACCATTTTATTGTCAAAATGTGTAATAGAATCAAATTTTAGTAATAAGAAATTGATTTATATTTGTAAGTTCTTTCTAAATTTAGTAAAAACTAAAATATCACTAAAAATGACCGAATGTACCTTTTCCCATGACGCGCCCCAAATATGAATGTAGGCATTTTAATTTACAACTCTATTATTATAAACTTATCAATGATCTCACTAGACTTGCAAAGCAGGGAGAAGTTTTGTAATAATTTTACTGAATTATGGAGAAGTTTGCAGTCAACAGCATTCTTTCCCTATATGGTTTTTACAAAATGACTTTTTCCATAGGTCCACAAAGGAGGTGGGTTCACTTTTTTGTGACCACTTTTCCCAAGTCTCCCTCAGTTGAGAGCCCTGCTTATGGCATTGTTATAATCATGATAAAAGAGGAATTTGTAGAATAAGAGCTTATTATAATTACTAGAAGCATGATTGTGCAAATAACTCTAATGCTCATTTTTGTACAATGAGGAACATACCAGCTACCTGTATTCAGCAACCACCTGTCTTAAACAGCCAGTTTGAGTATGTCCTAAACTGATATTTTGCTCTAATTTTTACCTGTCTTTGCTCTAATTTTTACCTGTCTTTAACAGCCACCTGTGCTAAGCAGCCACTTTTTGTCACTCCCTTTGGGTGGCTGTTTGACCTTTTTAGAAAAAAACAACCTTGACTGACCTGATATCACTTGAAATAAAGACTTGTGATCATAAAATATTATTAGTTTGTCACTTGCTTTGTTAACATATCTGAGAAAATCACTTCTGTTAGCGTTACATCAATTGTTGGATATACAATCATGTATTCATTAATATATTTTCATTTACATGCGTTCACAGTTTCTCGTTTATTAATATATGAAACAAAAAATGTTACACTTTTTGTAGGATTCGTTTATTAGTTTGTTACTTGCTTTGTTAACACATCTGAGAAAAACACTTGTTTTACTATAGTTTAAATAACAGTTACGAAATTGGTGATCATATTGAATGAGTGATTTTATATAAACCTGTGAAATGTGTAAACGTGTAATTGGTTTATTATATAAAACAACCAAAGAAACCAATCCTTTATTTGTATAATTTATTTATTAGTTTGTCACATGCTATATAAACATGTCTCAAAAATAACACTTACAATAATTTGTGGTCTTATTAGATAATTTCATTTACAGCATTGCTGTACATGTATAAAAGTGTTATTGGTTTCACAGTGTCTAAGCGTACAGTTAACCGAAACGGAAGTTGCTGATCAGGGGCCAGTATCTCGAAGCTATCGTAAGTGTAAAATTGTTCGTAACGTCATCTTAAGACATTCGTAGCCAAATTTTCCTCTATCTCGAAGAACTCGCAAGTTGCGAAGATTCGTAAACTTGGTCGTAACATACGGTAAAAAAATCGACCCCTTAACGTTCTCGTAACTTAATAAACTGAGCAGATTCATCATATTCTCAAAAGAGTGGTCTAAACTTTTGTACTTTCCTAATATTTACTTAATCGAATTTATTTTTTAAATGTTCATTATAGATGAAAATGAAACTTTAAAAGCCACCAAATACGACACAATATTGCAAACTCGGTTTGACTGAGCCAGTACATTGGCAGTAATGGAAAATTATATTACTGCCCATGCTGTCTAGCCACGGGTTGAGCACAGCTCAACATTCAATGTACTCCTATAGCCTTGTTAACACTGTCCCTTTATACAGCCCCGGTGCGTCCCGGTTCGGACACCGGGGTCAACCGGCACAACAACCGTAGTGACAGCGATAAAACTCGTAATGAATCGGAATAAACCGTATTGAACCGGGCAGTGGGCTCGGGGATGTTTAAAATTTTAATACAACCGGTACTCCCCGGGAGCGAAACCAAATGCCGGCTTATTTCGGGGAGATCCGGTGCATTACCGAAGCTCTTACGGCATGATCCGTCTCTCCACCCAGTCCACAAGGTCAAACTGTATTAAACAGGCATGTCCTCTGTCCAAGTTGGAGAAACTGTGACTCCAGGTTTGGCCACCGTGTCTCTGGGGAGAGCCGACGTAGCCAAGACTCGTGCTGGTCGAACTACGGTTTAGCACGGTAGCAGCGGGTAAATTCCGGTAAAGTGACGATGGAGTCTGGATATGGCTACGTTGAAAGCCGATGGATGCCGATTCTTCTACGGTAGCCGTATTTAAACCATGATTTTATATTTGAAATTCATTCATCCCGATTCATTGCGGGTTTTCCCCGCGTAAGGCACAAGGCTTCACGAATCTTCCCGGTTCATCCTGGTCCACCTGCTTCAAACGCCAGGTGTCATGCATTGAGACAATGTGAAGCGGGTAGAGTACCGTGAACGTATAAGGTTTCAAACGATACACACGACAAGTAATATACGGACGCACGATAGATGATAGACTGACGCAAAATATACGTAGAAGATGCACGATAAGCGATATACGTTTATGACATACGATAAACGGTATATCTACTTTTTAAGAAAATGGTATTTGTGCTGTGCAAACCTACGCAGAATAAATATAACGGTCGTCTGTATTGCTGCCTTGCCAATCTTTTAAAATTATTGTTATTGCTATCAATTGAAAAAAAAAACAAATTAGGATTTTAACAATTAGTAAAACCTAGATTAACACAATAAAACTATAATCTTATACACTCGTGATGAATTTTCATGACGGTTTTTGATAATTCTCGTTTTTTTAAATGTTGATAAATGTCTTAATCAAAATTATTATGAATTCCTACACGACCGCTAAAATTCTCCAAGGATAATGGATTGAAGCAACGGCGATTAAATTCACGATTTTTGTTAGAATAGAAGTCGTTTAGGGATTCGGACTCAAACTTTTAACTTCGGTCGTTTTTTATTTTTAATCGATTTTCATTAGTCTCAGATGATAAGTGTCTTTATGCTATATGTCCACTTTATTTGTTAATTTTTTCATGTTTTGAATTTGAAACAGACAATGTCTTACAATATACCATAGATTTAAAATATTAATGACATTTTGCACAAAGTAGGTGGTTTGCACTGGCCCCAAATAATCCACAAAGTAGATAATTTTGGCTCAGTAAGTAGGATCGTTGAATAAATAAACATTTTGCTCAGAAAGGTTTACTATATGCCGAAATTTCACATGTAAATTACGTCATTATATGCCTTGTGTAATTCTTACGAATTCGTAACTTCGGGACGCGTTACGAGAACGCTAAGTGGTGTTTCGAGATACCCGTGTAACGTTACCTTAGCGCCTTCGTAGCGATTTCGTAACTCGTACCTTAACTTACGATACGAACATTTTTTCGAGATACTGGCCCCAGGGGCCAGTATCTCGAAGCTATCGTAAGTGTAAAATTGTTCGTAACGTCATCTTACGACATTCGTAGCCAATTTTCCTCTCGAAGAATTCGCAAGTTGCGAAGATTCGTAAACTCGGTCGTAACATACGGTAAAAAAATCGACCCCTTAACGTTCTCGTAACTTTATAAACTGAGCAGATTCATCATATTCTCAGGAGAGTGGTCTAAACTTTTGTACTTTCTCAATATCTATTTTATTTAATTTAATTTTTAAATGTTCCTTATTGATGAAAATGAAACATGAAAGCCACCAAGTACGATTAATATGAAAATATTGCAAACTCAGTTTGATTGAGCCAGTACATTGTCAGTAATGGAAATGTATAATACTGCTAATGCTGTCTAGCCACGGGTTGAGCACAACTCAATATTCAATGTACTCGTATAGCCTGGTTAACACTGTCCCTTTATACAGCCCCGGAGCGTCCCGGTTCGGACACCGGGGTCAACCGGCACAACAACCGTAGCGACGGCGATAAAACTAGTATTGAATCGGAATAAACCGTATTGAACCGGCGATAATCGGGCAGTGGGCCCGGTGATGTTTTAAATTTTAATATAACCGAAACCAAATGCCGGCTTATTTCGGGGAGATCCGGTGAATTACCGAAGCTCTTACGGCATGATCCGTCTCTCCACCCAAAGTCCACAGGGTCAAACTGTATAAAACCGGCATGTCCTCTGTCCAAATTGGAGAAACGATGACTCCCGGTTTGGCCACGGTGTCTCTGGAAAGATTCGACGAAGCCAAGACTCGTGCTGGTCGAACAACGGTTTGGCACGATAGCAGCGGGTTAATTCCGATAAAGTGACGATTGAGTCTGGATATGGCTACGTGGAAAGCCGGTTGATGCCGATTCAACTACGGAAGCTGTATTTAAACCATAGTTTTATATTTGAAATTCATTCATCCCGATTCATTGTGGTTTTTCCCCGCGTAAGACACAAGGCTTCACGGATCTTCCCGGTTCATCCTGGTCCACCTGCTTCAAATTACCGGTACGCACGGTGTCAAGCACTGAGACAATGTGAAGCGGGTAGAGTACCGTGAATGTATAAGGTTTCAAACGATACACACGACAAGTGATATACGGACGCACGATATATAATAGACGGACGCACGATATACGTAGAAGATGTACGATAAGCTATATACGTTTATGACATACGATAAACGGTATATCTACTTTTTTTACGAAAATGATCTTTGTGCGGCGCTAACCTACGCAGAATTAATAAAACGGTCGTCTGTATTGCTGCCTTGCCAATCTTTTAAATTATTGTTATTGCTATCATTTAAAAAACAACAACAACAAATTAGGATTTTAACAATTAGTAAAACCTATATAAACGCAATAAACTATAATCTTATACACTCGTGATGAATTTTCATGACAGTTATTGATAATTCTCGTTTTTTTAACTGTTGATAAATACAATATCTTAATAAAAATTATCATGGATTCCTACACGACAGCTAAAATTCTCCAAAGATAATTGAATGAAGCAACGGCGATTAAATTTACGATTGTTGTTAGAATAGAAGTAATAAATTGCCGCCGGTCCACATTTGGACTTTGTTTACAGGTGGTCGTTAGCACAGGTTGGATTGTATTGTGTTTGTGTGTTTTCAGTCAGTTGTCAAGTGAATGTCAATCTAAAAGTCGACGGGACTCAATTCTTTTAACTTCGGGTCGTTTTTTTTATATTTTTAATCGCTTTTCATAAATCTTAGAGATTATAAGTGTGCTTATGGAATACGACCACTTTATTTGTATTTTTTTTTTCCTTTTCATGTTTTGAATTTGAAACAGACAATGTCTTAAAATATACCATTATAGATTTAAAATATAAATGACATTTTACACAAAGTAGGTGGTTTGCACTGGCCCCAAATAATCCACAAACTAGATAATTATGGCTCAATAAGAAGGATCGTTGAATAAATAAATATTTCATCAGAAAGGTTTACTATATGCCGATATTTCACATGTTAATTACGTCATTATATGCCTTGTGTAATTCTTACGAATTCGTAAATGCGGGACGCGTTACGAGAACGCTAAGTGGTGTTTCGAGATACCCGTGTAACGTTACCTTAGCGCCTTCGTAGCGATTTCGTAACTCATACCTTAACTTACGATACGAACATCTTTTCGAGATACTGGCCCCTGTACGCCGATGATCACATAGTTGCTTACAGAAAAACACGCGACATCGGCTTTTCATTTGTAAAATATATTCAAATTAAACGTGCTTTTTGCAGAAATTATTTTTATAATAAGAACATCGTTGATTAAAAGTCTTACTGGGATCTTGAAGTCCTGAACTAACGGCTAGTTAAGTTGTAATCTCTAATCTTTTCACACTTGATCAGTACAAAATGGGGAAAAAGAGTGGAGAAAATCTGCATTTGTGACCTCATATTTTATAATGTATATATTGGAAAGGTATATATTTGACTTCCCGTGAAAGAAAAATCATTTCCGACGCTAACAAAATGCGTTGAACGGTGCTTGAACGAATAAGCATTGAGAAAATGGTCTTTCTGTGCAGCAACCGAAAGTGACAAGACTGTACGCAAAGTTGCAGTACTTCAATGTCAGACTGTACGAACAGTTGCGATCATAAGTGCATCATATACTGATCAACTGAAAAGCATCAACGAAGCAAGAACTTGTTAAAAGGATCAATCAAAGGAATCAACCAAATCTAATGTATTATTTATCAAAAATAAAACCTTATATGATAACATTTTAGAACTGACAAGCAAGTTTTGAGCTATAAATTGATAGGTTTTTTACTCAAATTTACTGTTGAACCATATGAACGAATTGGTACACTTTGCAAATAAGACACCGATAATTGCTAGAAATCCTAAATCCCCTGATTGTGACATTAAATAAAACCTAGTATAAACCTGCTGAAATCCTTGCCGGTGTTGGCAAAAATATACATTATGCACAAATATTATCGAATAGCATAAAGACTTTAACAATCTGGTCTTTGACAGGAAAATTCCATTAAGTGGTTTCAGATTTTGAAAATCCACCACTTCATGACTGAGTTAAGTAAGTCTACAATTACGTCTGCAACTGCTAAGAATTTCATGTTTAAGGTCGTTAAAATGTCGAGTTTTTTTTTATTTTGGCCGACATTCATTGGTAGATTTCAGGGATTATGTTAATCTGATTGGAGCATTCTATGAAATCTTTAGAAACTATGGTTGAAGTACAAACGCGTATTTGTCCAGCTATATTATGGCTTCTACTGTTCGCACTTCAGAGAATAAATGAAAACATTACAGCGGGCCTCTACATATCTTAACAGTCTTGCCACTGATATAGCTCGGTTGTACTATAGTCGTTTTTTTGCACGCCTCCTTTCGTAAAAAAATAGCAAGAGATTTAAAAACAAATCTGAATTTGAATCAGAAGCCAAGATCAGTTATTTGTTTATACAATTGTATTATTAAAGGAATGAGTAAATTTGTTGAAAAAATATGCATTTTTTCAGGTTCTCGTGCAAGAATTATTAAGGTTAACTGAAGCTAAAATGATAACCTGACGAAATAATCAAAAAGCATTAACTGGAACCATAAATTGTTAATGATCTGTTTGACAACTTTGCGTACAGATGTTAGGCATCTGTTAACAACTAATGATCGCGTACAGTTGCAACTATGCGTACAGTCTTATCATTTACAGTGACATAAAGAAAGTATCATTTTCTCCTTGCTAAGTCGTTCAAACTCAGGTCAACGAAGTACACAAGTTAAATAAATGAATTTTCTCCCATACCAACACAAATATGGTCCAAATTATATTTACACAAAGAAATTTGAACCTAAAATGTCCCGTTGTTTTCAATGTTTTGCTTCTATTTTCACTGATCGAGCTGGGAACGATGATGGATTATAACAATACCAACCCTTCCTTGAAGTCTTTATGATCACAGCAGGACTAACAATTAACGTTGTACGTACCACAGGAATATTTTTGTCCAAATGCACATTAAATTTGGTTTATTTACCAATAAATAAAGCGATTTCGCAGTTTTTTCTCTAAGCAACTATGTGATCATCGGCGTACAGATCAGCAACTTCCGTTTCGCTTAACTGTACGCTTAGACACTGTGGGTTTATTGAATCAATAAATGAAACATACTTTTGTGCAAAAGGTTATAAAACTGAGGATGGAAACCAGTCTTAATCTTGAGCATTTCAGCCAATCAGATGCTTGAAATTTGAGACTGGTTTCCAATCTCAGTTTTATAACTTTCTGCTTTGGTGTATCTCATTCATGATAACTACAAACTTAGGCAACCAAGAAGCCTATATTCTCGTTTAAACAATTATTCTATACAGTTTTCTGCTTCTTATATTACATACTTAGCCCTGTGTTTTCTGGACGCGGCCATTGCATTTCACATTATTTTTATTATTATTATTAGAAACATGTTGCGGAACATGCTTTACATACCTGTGATTTTTAAAATAAATTTAATGTAAACAGAATCTTACATTGTAAATTCAAGTTTTGCCTCTTGAAAATTCTTTTAGATTTATACTATGACATATGTATAGTCTGTTATACAGACTCTGTATGTGAAGTCTATATTGATTGAACTTCATCCAATAAATATATATTTTTAATTTTCAGCTGGTAAGTGAGTAAATAACATACATTTCATGTTGTATAGATAATTGTAATTAACATTAAAATTGTAATTCTCACTCTAAACACCATGGTCCAAGATCATAAAACTAAAACAAGGGACCAGTTTCATATCACAAGCAACTGATTGGCTGAAATGGTGACTGGTCTTCAATCTCTGTTGTATGATCTATGGCCCATATTGCACACCATGCATGGATAAATAGTCTCACTGTTTTTACCAAGTGTCAGGCATACTCATTAACAAAGTTCACTGTCACATACTTGTATTTTTTGTTACATCAAATTACAGTAGGCCTATTAATTTCACTGTTATGTGGACATAATGTCAAGGTACAGTTTGTCAACCAGTTCCGGTTATGAACCAGTTCCGGTTAACTTTTATATTTCCTACCCCGTGTTAGAAATATTTCTGAAGAACGAGTGAAAATACTCGTTTAGTAGCAATAAATAGCATTTCAACTGAACATTTACGAACTTAAACCTTTGGTTTATTGTTTACTTTCGGTCAAGAGCTGCATCAACAAAGACTATTGCAGACACTCGCGTCCAAAAGTTTTTAACGCGGATGATGTTAAGCGTGACATCCATCGCAACAAAAAATGTATTGGCCCGACAACGAAAAAAGGTGATTTGCAATAGTGTATTCTATCAATGCTCTATCATCACAAGCAAGATCGTATGCATAAATATTTTCATTCTGTTTTTGCGATGGTTTTTGAGAAGCATGCGTTTGAACCAGTTCCGGATCAGCGATTTAGAGTTAGTAAGTAGTGTAAATTCCACTTTTAGAATTCAATTTTAAAGGATAAACTGGATACGGCTATCAAGGAAAAGAGACACTTCAAGCTAGAGGATGCAGCTGGTTTATATATTGGTAATGTCTTAAGGTCTTTTTCACCCTACATCAAAGATATCCTAAACAATGTGTTAGCAGAAGTTAATGGGTCACCAGTACCTAGCTACCCACGATGGCTAACTCCGCATGAAGAGGGGGTACGTGGTGTTGTGACACCACGTGATTATAAGATTTCTATCCAATGAAATGATTGCTGTCATGTTAATCAGATAAACGATGTGCAATACATGAAGACAGTGGAATGGACCTTGTGATGTCGTTAGTGCTTAATTGCTTTTGTTAATACTGTAATAAAAAGAAAAAAGATTATAGCATAAGACTTGGTGTGTTATTATATTTATTTCACATTAGTTTCAGAATTATTTTGCACCCTTAGACAGAAAACGTGTATAAATGACTAAGGTGTATCAAAACTAGTTTACAGCTATCAAATTAGACAGTCAAAATTCACTCTAAGACATGACTACGTTTTAATCGGAATAGATTGAATTAACCGGAACTGGTTTAAACTAGTATTTAAGTAAATATTACATATGTAAAAGTAAATAAATATATAGACTTAAATAAATGCAGCATCTTTTAGTTAAGACATTTTGCTTATAATCAAACAACAAAGAAAGTTCTGACTAATGTTTTTAGTATATTTTTTTTACAACGAATATATGAATTAACCGGAACTGGTTGACGAACTGTAAGTCAATAACAAATTTCACTGTCACATACTTAGTGACTTTTTGCATCACCATGCATGAATTACAGTATTAATTTCACTGTTAAGAGGACAAATTTTCAAGGCTATTCAATAACAAATTTCACGGTCCCATATTTTATTTTGAAATAATTTAGCCTCACCATGCATGACTTACAGTCTTAATTTAAATGTTTTGCAGACATTATGTCAAGGACATGCAATAACAATTTTCACTATCACATATTTAAAGAATTTCTGCTCACAAAATCATGTACATTGTATTTACAATCTCATTTGTTGTTTAACTATTTTCAAGGTACCTGCTTAGATTATTAAGCCAATGGCTTAACATCTTAGTCCTGTCAGAAACCTTGATTTTTGGCTGTTTTCAACCACAACTTGACCACATTATGCCCCTTTATTAAAGGCTTTAAACCTATATTGTGGAACCAATACGTACACTCAGATTTTATTGCATGGGAAAACAGGGCAGATCCAGATCAGCTAAGCCATTTGATCTGGATATTATACAATTATTTACTTATTAGCTGGGAAATATGCTGTGATATTGACCTAAAAAATCGTTATTGACCGAGGCGATAGCCGAGGTCAATAACGATTTTTGCGGTCAATATCAACAGCATATAAGTAAATAACTGTTTTATTACATGAACTATAAATAGATATAAAAGATGGAAACTTTCGCATTCTATTTATAGACAGGTCAATATCAGCGAAAGCGGGTCAATATGTAGATTTATTGACTCGGTTATTTTGGGGTGTGACCAATTGCGTTGCGTCTATTTATAGTTCATGTAATAAACACTGTTAGCTTTTATATTAATTAGGCTATCTCCGACCAAGATGAAACCAGTTTTAATCCAGATCAGATGGCTATGATGTGCCGGCTGATCTGGATCTACACTGGTCTAACATGCAATAAAACAGTTTACTCAGAATGGTATACCATCAGGAACTGGTATATTTTAAAAAACTAACATAATGTTATACTGTAATATGATTATTATAATACACACTGGTTAAATGCTATGTACCGTAAATATTTACTGGTACACACAAAACCATGTGCATTGAGGGTACAATTACTTGGTACCACTTGTTATCCAGTACATAGCAAAATAATACTTCTCTATTGTTTTAATAAAGGTGACCAGTGTATGAACTTACCATGTAAGAACGGTGGTGAATGTTGGATCAAGGATGGGCAGCCGGTTTGTCAGTGTAAATCTGGCTTTTCTGTAAGTGCTTATTCTGTACCTTCATGCACTTAAATGTAATATATGAGGTATATCAGTCCCCAAGATTATAATATGAGAATAGATACCAGTCCCAAGTCTCAAGCATCTGATTGGCTGAAATGGTGCCATGTCAGCCAGTCAGATGCTTGAGATTTGAGACTGGTTTCTAATCTCAGTTTTATAATATTAACCTAGCTGTCATACAGAAAATATAGGGGCATGTCACGGGAAAAAGTGGCTTCGCGATATTGAGGTTATTTCTTGAAATGACATCATGAAGTTGAGCAGATGATATTGCTTATTATGTATTTTATAATAAAAATACATGACATAGTCAAAATATTGAAAAACAAATATCAGGAACAATATATAATTTGTCAGTTTTTGGGTGACGTCACGTCACCCAATGCTACAGTATATGTGAATTTCTCGATGGTACCTCGCTCTCTATCTACTTCGTGCTAATGAATGTGGTACCAAATATGAAATCCGATTATTTTACCTCCAGAGAGTTCACTGAGTTTATGAGACGGTAGACGGCGCAGTTGTCCTGAAATCTGAACACACATTTTTGTGGAATTTTTGTGATAACATTTCGAGATTAAGGTTTCAGAACAGTATGGATTATCTTGGAAAAATAACATAAATTTATCTCTCTAATTGTTTAAGTTTTTGGAATATCAGCTTTCTCACAGATAAGAACTCGCAAGTGGTGAACTGTATCATGTCATTATAAACTTGCTTAATTGCTTTGCTATCTTGTATACCTTAGAGCTCTTGAGAAAATTATCATTTTATGAATGAAATTTTTGCAGAGGACATCGACATTAGACATACTTCAGTATTCTTAAAAAATATTTTATTTAATTTTGAATTTGTTTTAAAAGGTAAAATCAAACTGAAGAAAAGAAGAGATTGTAGTAAGCTGTTAAACATAAGTCCCTGTGGTTTTTGTTGTTGTTTGACCCTCCCGCCTCTGACCGAGGACATTATGGTGTGGTTCGTGAAGTCCCTGTGGTTTATCATCATTGTATTATAAACTCTCTCATATCTGTTGTATGAATCATTTTGATAGTAGACTTGGCTATAGCAGCATATTAATAAAGCTTATATATACAAACACTGGTAGTTGTTAGAACATTAAATCTGGTGCATCCAAAAGTTAACATGCGAGTCATACAAGGGTTTGTCTGATATCTCATGGGATCTTTCGGTTATTTATTGTTTGTGTGGGGTGTCCTGGGGTAATTAGTAACACCCTAAATTCAATACATGTATTGTTTAATCGGCAAATTATCGAATACAAAACCTGCTTAAACTATACAGTGGTGTTTATCAATCGGTAAGTGGTTGTACTTTGTTTATTTTATAAAAATTTTAACATGCGCTGAAACAACCATGTAATTTGGAGAAACATTTGTCCGTTTCCCCGTCCAATCAAAACGTAATGTACAAAACGTGATTGAAGAATATTCCTTCGAAAGTTTCTTACTATACAACATCTTGACAAATTTCAGTTAAAATAGATAATCATTTTCATAAAATGTATCGACTATTACAAATCTTGCGCATATTTATCGTATAAAACGTTCAAATTAATTCGTACTCGAAATTTTCGCCCCAACTCAGTCTTGGATATTAGCATCCACCCGAATGCCCGCGGTAGATAAAAACTTGCAGAAGCCGGTCACACAAACTTTTGCTCTGCCATCCAAACTCCTCAAATACACAAAATCTGTAGATGATGTGACATTATGACAATCACTCTAAAACGTCACCCATCAGTACTTTCAGTGCTTTGATTTTAAATATTGTAGCAACTTATATGTCAAACTGTATGACCAGAGACACCTTTTCCTGTGAAGTTCCATAATAATATATATTAAGTTAGATCTTAACCATTTTCATTTGCATTTCTTAATGCTTCAACGTTCATAAAAAAGTGAAATATGCATGTTCAATTTAAATAAATTAATAAAATAATTATTAATAAATAAATTAATAATTAATAAAATAAAGAAATTTTAAATGCAACATGAACAGAAACATCATAGTTTAGCTAAATTATTCTTTTATTAAATTCATACTTGACTTGTTATGCCAGTTTTTTGTGTCGCCCTTTCGAAGAAATGGCGATACATAGGGACCGCTTTGTCCGTCCGTCAGTCCGTCGGTCCGTCACGAAAACTTAACGTTGGCTATAACTTTGCCATTTCTTAATATTTCTTTATCAAACTTTCAAATTATATTCCTTATGACAACAGGCTCGTGATGATACCATCTTAAGGTCAAGGTCACATTTGATGGAGTTATTTTCCTTTTTACGAAAACATAACATCGGTTATAACTTTGCCATTTCTTAATATTTCTTCATCAAACTTTCAGATTATATTCCTTTTCACAACACGGTCCTGATAATACCACGTTCTTTAGGTCAAGGTCACACTTGATGGAGTTATTCCCCTTTATATGAAAACTAAACGTTTGCTATAACTTTGCCATTTATTATTATTTCTTCATCAAACTTTCAAATTATATTCCCTATGACAATACGCTCGTGACGATACTATATTCTTAAGGTCATGGTCACATTTGATGGAGTTATGCCCCTTTTTGTACTTGCATTTTTATTCCGACAGCACCAGAGGGCGACACAAGTGTTCAACTGAACACCCATCTAGTTATGAAGATTGTTTAGCAAAAATTATTGAATACACCATTATGTTTATTCTTTCTAAAAATAACCAAAGATGCTAAAAATATCATTTTTTCACCAGATCCTTAATTTCTATCTGAAATATATTGCAGGGTACATTTTGTGAGATTTTAGAAGACTTTGATTGCACCATTTCACCGTGTTTGAATGGAGGATTCTGTCAAAATGGGAAATGCTTTTGTCAAGCAGGATTTGTGGGCGCTAGATGCCAACTAGAGGACCCTTGCTTCAGTAAGTACCTCATCAATACTCATTACATCAAGACAACCGATTAAATGCCGAATATAGGTTTACATGTATAACAACTCTCAGGCCTTTCCAGATCTATCCAGCAGCCTATTCATATATTCATAGTGCTTGTGGCAGATTCAAATTGATGATTTACAGCTATGAAATAGTGTCCTCGCAACATGCATGTTATATTTGCTTGTATGTCCGAACTAATTTAAAGGAATTCATGCATACTAGCATGGAAAAAAACACAACAAAAATACAAACAGACATTCTCTACAGCTTCTCTCTCTTTATCTCTATGATCATGGACAAACGCCAGATTGGTTGAAATGAATCCATTAAATGCCATGCAGGAGATTTAAGACTTGGTGTTTAGTGTGAATTTTACCATCTTGGGCACAGGAAGAAGTCTGTTACTTTAGGGCCGAAAAAATTCAAGTAACTGATTGGCTCAAATGGAGGCTTGAGATTTGAGACAGGTCTCTATTTTCAGTTTTATTATCTTAGGACTAGAACCTCATATATATGGCTTTGTTGAGCTGTTGGGTGGGTTAAAGTTATTTCACCAAGACAACTTGTACTTGTTTTGTGACATTAGAATTGTTTTGCTGACCATTCCGAGGTTTTAACCCTAAGGGTTCCATTTTTTGTTAATTGTTTGTGGCGTCGTATTTAAGGATTGAATCGATATTCGATGATCTCCATTTAGGTATGGAAAACAGTTGGGTTGTTTAAAGTGTGTGAAGCCCGAAGGGCTTCACGCGTACTTTAAACAATCCAACTGGTTTTCATACCCAAATGGAAATCATAGAATATCGATTCAATTCTTATATTTACACTCATTAAAAATCTCATTAATACAGAAATAACTAGAAGAATTTGTGATATTACGGCTTTTTCGAATGGCTGTTGGAACAGCTAGGTTGACGATAAAGTGAATGACATCACGCTTTTTTGCAGCAACTCGTGGCAAAACGTGCGTGCACGGCGACGTCAAACGTAAAAACATTGTGCAACGTCCAATAAATTGTGAACGGTTCTACTATAGCCACGCCTTTAAAATTATTACGTCACACTGTTTACCATTGGAAATTATGATTCCATAAATGAATAAGACTTCATCGTAGAGGACGAAGTTGAAGTGTAAATATTTGAAATTAACATACTTACAACAAACATGCTCTCTTTTCCTCTACTTTTTTGCTGTATGTGGAGGCTGTGTTTTGTGAGTGTGGCGATTCCTGATATGCATGTTTCACTTTTTTATGCAACTACGATATATTTCAGCTCTGTAACTGATGATTTATTATTATTACTATTATTATTATTTATTATTATTATTATTATTATTATTATTATTATTATTATTATTGTTATTATTATTATTGTTATAATTATTATTATTATTATTATTATTATTATTATTATTGTTATTATTATTATTATTGTTATTATTATTATTATTATTATTGTTATTATTATTATTATTATTATTATTATTATTATTATTATGGAATAATTGTCAAAAATTATGCAAATGTCAAGGATGCAATGAAGCAAAATTCCATATTATATACATTTTTCATTATTAATAAAATCATGAAAAAATCCTCTATGTTAATGATTATGTGTTTATTAATACTTTATACCATTTATTATGTTTTAGGTCAACCTTGTAAAAACAATGGCAGCTGCTCGGGGACTATTGAGGGGATACAGGGATTTGTTTGTGCCTGCAGTATTCCATACAGGGGAACACTTTGTGAGGAGAGGTACGATGCATGTGCCTCCCAGCTTTCACAATGTTTTAATGGTGGAACGTGTTACTTCGAGCTGCAAGCTGTGCATACACCTTTGTGCCGTTGTCTAAATGGTAAGGTCTAAGAATTTGCGTGTTGTTATATAAATGTGAAATTTATCTTAGACATTGTATGCTTTTGTCTATATGGTAAGATCATAGAGCATGTGTCCCAACTAGTTCTCTAGATGAGTATGAAAGTTTTGATGCATGAAACAAAAATTTATGTGACAAATTCTGTTACATCATTTTATTCTGTGTGGATTTATTTTTTTCTTTTGTGTACTTCACACTTTATAAAATGCTAAATTAACACCAGCGAAATTAAACCATATTATATAATAGCTTACAAGTATCTTATTAAAATGATACAGGTGCATGAATAAATGTCCATATAAAATATCATTTGTTGAGTATGCACGAAATTTTTGCCCTGCGAATTAAATGATACCACAGTACGCAGAAGTGAAGGCATCCGTGTCCTGTGTCTAGTTCAAACATGATTAATAGTTTGCATTGTAGTTCTTGTTTTTTGTGAAATCTTAATTTGTATTGTTAATAAATTTTAAATAAATCTTTTTCGTAGTGCTTGTGTTGTATAAATCATGAAATGACTTTATTATTTTATATCTAAAAGAGTGTTGTTGTTTTTGTTGAATTCCAGGGTTTACTGGTCAGAGTTGTGAAACAGTTATAGTTGGCTAATGACCGAGAGGTACTTCAAAAGGAAATATATTCGGGACAAAAGAAAAGGTTTAAAGTCAAACCTATGCTAAAAGACCACCTTTTACCAAAGACTACCTGTGGAAAATGACCACATTTTATTTTTATCACTGATGGATTTAAGGAACATATTAACCTGTGAACAAACACTACCTGTCTTTAAAGACCATTTTGGGGTTTCCTCATGGCAATCTTCGAAGACAGCTTTGACAGTATTCTAGTTGATCATGACAACAATTAAAACAGAGATCTAATAAGCTGACACCAATATCACCTTCACTTCATGCATACAATTTAAAATTTATTACATGCGAGAGCATTTAAATTCAGATTAACTTGCACATCTGTGACATCTGATTTGGGTTTAACATGTTCACTTTTTGGCTAGAAATTAACAAAAAAGGCAAAAAGTAAAAACTTAGGATTCTGATCAGACGGCACAAATGCGCTTCTGTTCTTGATCTACGATCGTACACTGCCTTCCCATTGGATAATGCCATATAATATAGAGTAAATAGGCTGAATTGTATTGCAATAAATATCGGACTCGTACAAGCTAAGTAATTGTATGGTTTAACAAATTAATAACATTTTATTTATAAAAAAACAAAGAACACTGCAGTGCAATTTGCTTATGATGTGTGCAATAGCTTAGTGTGATTTAAAAATAATAATAATTTACAGTCATTTTACGTCACATAGGTATACATGACGTGTTCATGCATATATATTTAATTCTATCATTCGTCATTCATTTTTTAAATTAAATATTAATGTACTCACTGCTGTTTATTATATCCCCGCTTTGAAGAAGATGAGGTTTACGGTTTTACCCATTTTCCGTTCATCCGTACGTCCGTTGACTAACTTTGCCATTATTTAATATTTCTCCATCAAAATTTAAAATTAAATTGCTTGACGTTCGACACGATAAGAATTTCTTAAGTTCAATTCAACATTTGATGGAGTTATGACCCTTTTTATACTCGAACTTTGACACGAAAACATAACGTTGGCTATCACTTTGCCATTGCTTAATATGTCTTCATCAAACTTTCAAATTATATCGCCTGTGACAACACGGTCTTGATGAATGTTTGCCAAATGCTTTAGGTCAATGTCGCATTTGATGGAGTTATGCCGCTTTGTGTACTTGCATTTTTATTCCGAAATAGCATGCACAAGAAGGTGACACAAGTGTTCAACTGAATACCCACCTAGTTACTTTCTTAACAAGAAGAAACTTTAAATACGAGAACATGACCTAAGCTCTTAAGGAATGTTTTGCTTTACCTTGTTAATATATACATGTATATAATTAGTAATTACCGCTAGTGGTTCATATTTTGTGAAATAAAATTGAAGGCAATCGCGATTAAAATGAACAGAATTTATTATGATAATTCTATAACTAAAATAACTGGTAAAATTATAATTTTCTTGGCTTTTTTCAATTAATGTTAATGGAATGTAACAATAGCAATAATTTTATTGATTTTTTTAACAACATTTTTGTATAATTACACACATAAAACATACAACATTTCATATGAACGAATAAGGTTATAATCGTTTTTCACTGTGCAATACTGTTGCTTGGCGAAGATGTTTGTACACCGTTCGTAGGTATTCTGCGAGCAGAATACACTTTTGGAATGTAACTAAAATTACTACAGTTACTAGCAAGGCGGCAACGATTATTACAGGTAAAGGTTCAAATTCAGTCCCGTTAGCTTTTATCGTAACTGACTTAAAGTTCTTGCGATTTTGTATTATATTGTCGTAGCGAGGCGAACGGTAAGGAAAGACGTCTTCAATACAAACCAGATATACCGGTAAACTGTTGGGGACTGTCACGTCAAGGTTTGTCACGCGTTTTCCGGATCTCAGTTTTAATAATTGACGTCTGACTTGCTTCGTCTCACTGGCATTGATTGTAATGCAAGGACAAAAGTTAATACTACTTAGTCTAAATTCTTTTTTTGCACACAAATTTGCCGAATAGAATATGTTTCTCATCGACGGTTTTGTGGAAAGACGTCTTCAATACAAACCAGATATACAGGTAAACTGTTGGGGACTGTCACGTCAAGGTTTGTCACGCGTTTTCCGGATCTCAGTTTTAATAATTGACGTCCGACTTGCTTCGTCTCACTGGCATTGATTGTAATCCAAGGACAAAAGTTAATACTACTTAGTCTAAATTCTTTTTTTGCACACTAATTTGCCGAATAGAATATGTTTCTCATCGACAGTTTTGTGGAAAGACGTCTTCAATACAAACCAGATATACAGGTAAACTGTTGGGGACTGTCACGTCAAGGTTTGTCACGCGTTTTCCGGATCTCAGTTTTAATAATTGACGTCCGACTTGCTTCGTCTTACTGGCATTGATTGTAATTTAAGGACAAAAGTTAATAATACTTAGTCTAAATTCTTTTTTTGAACACTAATTTGCCGAATAGGATATGTTTCTTATCGACAGTTTTGTGGAAAGACGTCTTCAATACAAACCAGATATACCGGTAAACTGTTGGGGACTGTCACGTCAAGGTTTGTCACGCGTTTTCCGGATCACAGTTTTAATAATTGACGTCCGACTTGCTTCGTCTCACTGGCATTGATTGCAATCCAAGGACAAAAGTTAATACTACTCAGTCTAAATTCTTTTTTTGTCCACTGATTTGCCGAATAGGATATGTTTCTTATCGACAGTTCTGTCTTGATTACTAGTACCTCTCCTGTAACCAAATATTCGTCCTGAATGTTAACTTCAGGATAAATTGTTGAAAGCCGCACAGGATCGTGAAACTGAGAAATTTTCTTAATAAAATCTAAAGTCTTATAAATTATCTCTTCGTAAAACTCCGTCTTTGGTTTAACATTTAATAAAACTGAAACTTGTTGACCGTCGCTTTTCTTCCAAACAGCTAAGGCTTTATCGGCAAACGTGTCGTCAGCAGCGGCGTTGGTGTAAGTCACGTAATTTGAGTAGAAATCAGCCGAGTTTGGATTTAACATAGTTTTATGACATCAAAATATCAACCACCAAGAGACGTTTCCTTGGTGTTGGTATCAGGTATTCTTTTTCAGTTGTAATTGTTTAATGATTTTATCTTTTACATTTCTTCTTTTGAAACACACTGATGAGCATTAAACCCCGCAGACGGCTCTGTCATAACAAAAGTCATTTTCATCATTCGATTTACCTTTTCATAATAGTTAACCATTACCGTATTTTGCAGATGACTGTTCGTTAAACATTTAGACTAGCGTTACCGTAATATATTCAGACCTTAACAGAATGGACCCATCTGTTGATATCTGACTCGTATTAAAAATATATAAAAGAAACGCAGATTATTACGATTTGGGCTGTTTAAAAAAAAGGCTAGTTTGGGTTTTCCTGTTATTAAAATGTACAACAAACAGTTACTTCCATTTTCCTACTTTGCACAGGTGTCTCATCATGCCCTTTAAAGATTTGTGAAGTTTCATCAAAATTGCACAATCCGTTAAAAAAAATTCTAAAATAAAGGGCAAAAAATGTCAGGAGTGTGACAAAAAAGTGTGACACTTTTCAAAATCACATTTGTTACGGCCATTATTTTACAAAAAGCTTGAGTAAAGACAAGTTTTAGTGTTGTTTTAGTTAAAGGTGCATTTATTAGGCATCAGATAATGATAAAATTAAGCATATTATACTTACAGTAATAAAAATGTATGCTATTAAGTCAAGTGTGGTAGATTAGAAAATACCTCAAGAAAATCAATACCTCTTTGCTTTATAAATTTATAGGACTTTTAAGATTAATAGTACATACGAAATGTTTTGTGTATCATTAAGTTGCATGTTTTTAGATGCAATAATTATAATATTATCACCTCTATTGAAATTATATTTGTCTGCAGCTCCCTTCAGGGAATGTCAGCTAAATTTGTCAGGAGTGTGACATTATGCAAATATTGCAATATTCTGTCAACATATCCTTTACATGAAAACAAGAGCATGTATTTTCCTGGAAGTCTATGTCATGTTTTGTTTAATTGTGACAAAGAGGAATGGCCTCAGTGAAACATTTTTGAGTACACTGCACGTATGTGGTTGTCAGGAGTGTGACACACTTTTTTAACAAAATGCATTTTTTATCTTTATGGGATACCACAAGTTCTAAAGCACTTACATTTGATTCTTCAACATGTTTTTTAACAGAAATACACATTTAAATAATAAGAAACAGTAAAACTTGTATTTTAAGCACATAAATTAAAATTCTTTGATTTATTTAATATAGTTCAATAAAGCTCCATAACATTTTTATTCTGCCACATATGGGTATAACTTGATTGATTTTGATCACTGAAAAGACTGTACAAACATATGGACCAACCAGTTTGGACTTTTTATGAATTTAAATTCTTTACATTTTTTTTCACTTCACTTGCCATTTTTCAAATGACAATATCTCAGCAACCAGTTGACCAATTTCAAAAATATTTTCAGTTTTGTACTCAGTTTCAATAAGCAAAAAACGCAGAATAACAAGTTTGGAATTTGAACGAACTTTATTTTTTCACTATTTATTTTACTTTTCCAGCCATTTTTTTTTTAAACAGCCCATTTATGTTCAATATATTCACTACAATACAGCGTAATTTAATATTCTGCGGATGGTAATAATTATTTTATAGTTAATTTGGTTTCTTGAGAGGGTGTGTAAGGAAACATTACCTGTTTAGGTGCAGTATTATCGAAGCCAAAGGAGAGGGGAGGGTAATGAGACATATACAAGGCAATGTATTGTCACCAAATATATCAAGAAACTAAATAATTTTTTATTACAGCCACTGCAAAGAAATTAATTTTCTTTACCAATACAAAAAAGCAATTACTTTAAATTTACCTTTTGCCATAATTGAACGTAACGCGTATTAATCACATATTTAATTAAACTCTTTCAACTCTAATTAAAGAGTTTAATTAAATATGTGATTATTATTTCCTATCAACAAAAAGTAGGTAACGCGTATTGTTTGCCATTAATTCTGCGTACGACATACATGTACTTGTATTGGTGCAGTCTGTTTTATTTAATTTTTATTATGAATAGTTTCTTTTTAATCCTTATTGTTTAATTTCTCGTCAATAAATACACAACATCAATGTATTTCTGGGATACATTCCTTATTTGGGTACATCATGACAATAAAGCACGCGTATTTACCATCAAAACATCCTTGCTTCTACCATATTTCTACAAGAAATTAAGTTGACAAGGAATATTGCGAAAATGAAAATAATATTAATAGGGTAACAGATCGTGTTTTGACGTTCTTTTACAAGATTTCCATAGAAACGTTACTAAACTCTTTTGTGCAAACAAAGATGTAATTACTATATGATTCACTTTTTGAAAACTCAAGAATTACTGATTATCTATTTACAGCAATAAGCATTTCGAACATGTTCTATAAGCAGTAGATGAACGATTTTCATTGTTACGTTTGCCACAGTATTGGAAATTTTAACGTTGAGAATTCTCTAGTAGTCACAACAAGATGACAGGAGGCTTCGCGTTGTAATCATTGAACGTTATTTCATATCAGCTTGCTTGAAACTCATTTTAATTTACTTTTTTCTTAAGTTGACAAGGAAATATTCCGAAAATGAAAATGATATTTATACGTTTGGATCTGTTGGTCTTGTTTTGCAGTTCTATATATGTGCATTGTATGGAATTTGACAAAAGGATTGATATTGTTTCAAATCTGATTTCATTGCACGAGAAGCATTGTGGTATTTTGCCACTTTGTGCTTTCAAAAGTTTAAACATATCCTATGTTTCAAATATATGTTGCTTGTCATGCTCGTGCGAACGTGATTGCTGGCGGAAAGGCGCGTGCTGTCCGGATTACTGGGTAATGGATGCTAGGCATTCAAATCTAGCCGATGTCGTTGATTACTTGGATAGCGTAAATTCATTTGAAATAACAAAACGTTTTACTGGCTCACCAATGGCATTTGAAACAGGTATTACAAGCGCCTCAGCAGACGTTTACGTACATATCACAAACACGCTTCTCAGAGCACATGATGTCTTGTATAACGTCACAATTAATCGTAACTTTAGAAACAATACAATCAGTTCTTATCCAGAGACGGTCATAAATGAAGACGACAATTTATTGTTTTCGTTTGTGTCAGCAGAGCGTGACAAAAATAGCGCATGCATAGTAGCACAACTGAGAAACATGAATTCGATGGACATCGCTTCAGCTCAGGATTTGGCGTATGAAATGATAGAGGATTGTTGGAAAAATGAAACCGATGTTGAATTAGTAGGTCAATGCGTAAATCTTACTATAAGCAACACAATGGATGAGAAAAAATTAATACCAGTTACGTCGTTAGCTTCTTTGAAAACATACAGGAATATATATTGCATGCAGTGTAACGAAGGTCGCAATGGAAATTTTGTTGTTTGGAAAACTTTACAAACGTGTTATTTGAGTAAGGTGAAACCCAAAACGGTTGAACCGACAAAATGGTGGTTAACAGACTTAGAAGTTTTTTGCAATATTGTATATGAGCCACCAGAACAATTGAAAAACTTCACAAACAAATGTGGACAAGTACACGTAGATATTGATACATGTCCCGAATTAAATGCCACAAACAGAGAGTTTGAAATAGACAAAAACACATTGAAAAACATATGCAGTCGTTTCGTTTTGCCAGTTTATAAACCAACGTATCACGGTTACACTGTATATGCAAACATTGCATGCTACTTGTGTCACAGGGAACAACTGCATCCTTCATTATGTAAAGAATATGACCACGCTAAAACCGCCTACCAACTGGAAATCGATACAAAACGTACTTATATGTACCATACTACGTCAAATTCTACACTAAAAAAATCATTTTCGACGAACTGCACAAATGGTTTTATATACGACAGTGTCACTGTAAGTATTCTGTTTAAATGCTTAAATGGTTCGACGCATCATTAAAGACGTTTGCGGTAGTTTCTCATTTCACAACCTCAAGAATTTGACGAGCACACCATTTGCATGGCATGTTCGCGATTAGCAAACTCGGTCGTGGACAGGAGAGCGACATAAGTTGATTCAAAGGTATAAGTTAACAAAGAAAGTCTCTAAAGTGCCAACAGATACATGTATCAACGTTTAAAATACTTTAAACAAAACGACCTTAAAACGACGAATACCATGCAAACGGTGTGCACGTAAAATTCATAATGCTGTGAAATCAGAAACTACCGCAATCGTCTTTAAACTTAAACCCATTCAAACAACACGGTATATTACATTCTTACATTATACATTTTGCATATAAATACAGGGTAATCATACTTTCACTGTTCTATATTTATTAGAACAGTGAAAGTTAATATTCCTATTATTTACATGAAAGCTATAACTGCGTTATTGCACAAGCTTTAATTGTTTTTCTAAAGGTCGCGGTAAACATTTTCAAATTGTGTCGTTATTGCGCAAAGCTTTAGACATTTTTGTACAAGAGGTCGTGATATGCATTGTCGAATTGGTTCGTTATTGCGCAAAGATTTAGACATTGAGGAACTAGCGTCGTCGTAAACATTGTCAAATTGTGTCATTATTGATAGATTTCGTTGTTAACATTGTCTAAACTGTTCGCATATGGAAATAATTATATGACTGTTTTTAATGTTTTTCTTGTCCAGGTCTAGAACTTTATCGATACATTTTATTATTGCAGGCATCTTGCAGGAAAGTTTTGTGTCCTAGATATCTAATTATAGATGACGGAGTGTGCACGCCATTCTTGTTACAAACAATAAACATTTTCTACACAGTCTTTCTCAAAGTGATAGTAAATGCAAGTAATCAAAATCCAAATGAAGCCGACTTCTACGCAAATTTCGTGACTTACACCAACGCCGTGTCTAACAACACGTTTGCTGATAACGCCTTAACTGTCTGGAAGGACACGAATTCTTTAGAAATTTCTGTTTTATTAATTGTTAGACCAAACCTGGAGTTGTATGCAGAGACGCTTCATAAAATTCTGAACTTTATTTGGAGAATTTCTCAATATACTCTTCCTGGGCTTTCAACAGTTTACCCCGAAATAAAAATTCAAGACGAAGATGTCGTTAAAAGTGAAGACATCAAGATAAAGTTATCGAAAATAAACATATCATATCCGGCAAATCAGTGGACAGAAAAAGAATTTCGACTGAGCAATATCAACTTTTGTCCTCGGATGGCAATCAATGCCAGTGAGACAAAGCTAATCGGACGTCAATTTCTTCAACTGAGAACGGGAAAACGCGTCGCGCGGGCAAACGTTGACGTAACTAATTCGAATCTAAATTCTGATCCTAACAGTTCACCTGAATATCTGGTTTGTATTGAAGATGTATTTCCTTACCGTTCGCCTCGCAACGATAGTGTAATACAGTATCGCAAGACCTTTACGTCAGTTGCGATAAATACAAATGGGACTGTGTTTGAACCTTCCTTTGTTATAATCGTTGCCGTCTTGCTAGTAACTGTAGTCATTTTGGTAACAATTCCAAAAGTTTATGTTGCACGCAGAAGACGCAAAAGACTTACGAACGGAGAACAGCCATCTTCGACAAGCCATAGTGGTGCACAGTGAAAAACATGGCTATAACCTTATTCGTTGTTGAAAATAATGTATGTTTTCATTGGTAGTAATACAAATATGTATACATGCCCCTAACTTTGAAATATAGAATTGCATCAGCTCTCAAAAGAGCTCTTTCAGGTCTTAGCACTTCAATAATACAAAGTGTTCATATACAAAATCATTATTGTTGAATATGAAAAACAGAGATTAAACCTTTTCAGTCTTAGGAAGAAAGTGAAGTACAATGTATAAATGCAATAATACAAAGTATTTAAAAACAAAATTATTATTGTTGAATATGAAAAACATAGATTAAACCTCTTCCGTCTTAGGAAGAGAGTAAAGGACAATGTATAAAAAAGCAATATATGCATATCAGGAATGGCCACACTAAAAACAACACAGCCTCCCCACGCAGCGAAAAAGAAGAGATGAAGAAAGAGAGAGAGAGAGAGAGAAAGGGAGAGAGAGAGAGCAAGTATGTCAATTAAAATAGGACGCCACAAACAATTAACGAAGAAGAGAACCTTTGGGGATACCGCCTTGAAACGGTCAGTGGCAAAACAAATTGCCACTGGGGGTTTAAACAGCTTCTGACAGAGACACTAATTTAGCATACTATCTTACGTATGCCCGATTTACTTAACTGACTTTTCTATTGCTTCAATTCTATGAATGGCATTTTTTTTTTGGGGGGGGGGGGGGGGGAGGGGGGGGTATCAGTTGCTACATTTATGCAGCGAATCTCATTTATTTCTACACCGTGATATCATAAGTATATGTAATGTAATAATTTTAGTAGATTTCGTGGGAGGATCGATTCACAAATTTCAAACCAAGACGAAAAACAAACATTGAACTAACACGTAGTTTAGAAAAACGAGATCAGCGATTTCTTAAGAACTCCCATAAGATTGTCTTAAGTAAAACCATGAAAATGATTAACGGAAAACCACAGTAATTGCGATCCGGAATAAATATTGAAGATGACTTTGAATTGCACTCGTCCGTCCTTCCGTACTGTCCCAAAATCTTGAGGCATCAACTCCTCTTGAACTATAATGCGAATTTCTTTCAAACTTGCACAGATGATCAAGCAGGATTTGTAGATGATCGTAAAAAAGTATTTTTTTCTGTGACTATTATTACCAGAGTTACGACCCTTTGTTATAACAAATTGTGCATCAGTGTCCAAGGACACATTCTATTTTCAACTAGATCATGAATAACCATGAAAAATAATTTTTCTGAAATTCTCTGTAATATTAAGGTTCTAGGTGTTCCGTATTTAAACAACATTAAAATTTTACAACCAAACTAAAACCCGTTTGACCTTAACTTTCAATGAAAAAAAATAATAAAAAAATGATGCATATAATACATGTAATGTTGAAATATGTGCTGCGATGCTTCTTTCGTGTATAAAAATAATACGTTTCTGAGGAATCATGGAAAGCGATTAGAAATAAATGTTCAATAATAAGTTCGTACAAACACGTACCTGACTTAACCGCAGTGACAACTTCGGTATAGAATTTTAGCTCGTTTGTTCAGGCAAGTTAGCTTATGTCATCACTTCGTCAGCGTTCGGTGTTTGTTGTCTGTCGTATTTTTTAGTTTCGTTTTTCATTTACGTCCTCTTCTTCCCAGTAATCATTCCAGGGCCCAAGAGCATAAAACTAAAGCTGGAGACCAGACTGGTCGCCATTTCAGCCAATCAGATGCTTGAGATTTGAGTCTGGTCTCCGAATTCAGTTTTATGATCTTGGGGCCAGGTAGGTATCTGAAACGTATTAATAGTTGTGTGACATCACAGTAGCAACCATCATGTCCCCGTTTTCACTGAGAATTTTCGGTAATGGTTTGCCAAAGTCGACTATTCAAGGCCGAGCTTAGAGTCTTACATCATAATGGCAACCATAATTTTGATTGCATGCTGTCAACGTTATGCTTTATTACTTCGATATTCGGTACATTTTGATTTGTTAAAGTTTAGTTTTTTCCATGGCCTTTTAAAGTAGGGCTTTAAAACTTCGCATAGTTGTCTGACATCATAATACCAACCATCAAGACAAGTTTTTTTTAACTAACAACAAAATAAAAAGAAAGGGCTTCAGGGCCAGGGGTTAAAAACTTCGTCGCCTAAGTAACGGAATATCTCCTTTATGTTTTAATTGTACTTATACTGTTTTGCACTAAGGTTTAAAATAGTGTGTTGTGGATTGGAAGTGTTTTTCTTGTTACTGTTGATGGTTTTTCTATTGATAAACTGAACACAAAAAAGTCACCAGTGGACGAAATTCCCGTAACACTCTCCCCAAGTAGAATTTATAATTACCTTTTATTCTACATGTATATTACTTTTTTTCGATTCTGAATTCACATTTAGAACACAAGTTGTTCTAGCGTTGATGCGGGGTCAAACATTTTGGTGGTAGATGATAAACAAAAAATTGTGGGATCCGTTTAACAATGCGACTTTTTTAACCATTTATTTTTCCTTATTTCTATGGTGAGGGTAGTGAGTTCCCCTAAAACACTTTCCGTGGGCTGAGGCTTGTTGATTTTCTTTTTGCATTTTTATTCATAAAATCACAACGGCATCACAAGTCTTCAAAGGTGGAATCCCTACCCCATTTAAAATAAAGGGTTTATAAATATTCTTTGATAATTGTAATTGTGTAATATTTTTTTAATTTACATTTTTTTTCATGGAAAAATTCAGACGAGCGTCAGGAACCTGTAGGTGGCTCTCTTATTACAAGAGTAATTTACACCATTCGATTTACCTTTTAATAAAACGTGCTCATTAGCGTATTTCGCAGATGTTCGCACATTTAGACTAGCGCGTCCGCAATCTATTCAGATCTAAAAATAAGATGAATGGTGACAATATAAACGAATACACAAGAAAAAGTAAAACAGTAACTTACTGTTTTACAGATGGTCTATTATTCACAGACAACTGAATAATCTCTCACAGAATTGTATTGCAATGTCTAGCCCATTTGTTGATTTGTTTTAATGATATTTTGAAAAAAAGCTATCCAACCTGCATTCTGATTTCAAACCTTGCCTATTTGTATCACACTTGTCCTTTTCATAATTTTCCCTTTTTTATAGTGTTATCACCATATATTATTTGCCTATCAAGTATGATACATGTATGTTTTGTTGATTTTGAAGAACAATTCAATATTCTATGATTTTTTTTTTCATTTTTAACCACTACTATGGGTTTCAATTACCATACCCTTTAGAATACAACTTCTTCCCCAATCTCTATGTAATATTTAGTGTTTACAAATTATATAATTTAAAAACAACAGTATCAATTTATTTTACCACAGAATTGATGAAAGTGATGTTATGTCTTGAAGACATTCAGCTTCCTCTAGTTCAGGCAAACTTAACTTTGGAACCTTTTTTTACATGATAGGGTAATCATTTTAAATTAAGACTTCTTTTCTGGAATTTCATACTGAATAGCTCATGATTTGACAAAAACATGAAAGCGTGTTTCATTCTGTTAAATAAACTTAAAAACAATTCTTTATACACAGAAAGTTTCATAAATTTTGTAAAATACTCAATACACTATATTTTGCGAATTTCCAGAAAAAATATTAAATAATAAAAATAACAAATGCTGAATTACCTTCAGATATATGTCAGATATACTTTACCTCTCAGATATATGTCAGATATATGTCTCACTCAAAATTTATGTGTTTGGCATAAGCACTTTTAATGCAATAAATGTGATTGTTGTTGTTTTTGTTTATGTATAATTATCGCAACTTAAATGCTGCTTAAGTATATTTTATTTGCAAACGTTTAAGAAATTCATGCAAATAAACAGAAATACTTATACCTTTATTCTGCATTAAATATTATGACGTCGAAATGTACAAAGAAATACTATGCGCAACTTTCGCGCTAACTGGGGAATCGGCATGTTTAAAATTTCATTTGGTAGAATAGATGAATATGGATAGATGTTGGTGTTTTAAAGAAGGGTTTATTAAGTAATGATCATATCTTAGCGTTTCTTATACACATGAGAATAATAATGAAATAATAATAAAATTCGAATTATTTTATTATTAGATTTAATGTGAAATTGTGTGGATTTGGTGTAGATTTGGGTGGATTTGGTGTATATTTGGGTGGATTTGGTGTATATTTGGGTGGATTTTGCATAGATTTGGGTGAATTTGGGTATATTTGGGTGGATTTGGGTGTTTCGTATCGCCGCAACGAATCAATGGAACGAAAAGATAGCATATCACTAACATGGACAACTGTGTTTTTCTCAGCAGTAATAAATGCCGATCGAATATTAACAAGAAAAGTATAACACACACGTGTTATATGTGGACGACATTCAGGCAAATGATATTATGTTCTTGAACCAAGTTGTGGTTGGATCCATTTGATTGTAGATATGCAGTGAATAGTTGTTTGACCTATGATATGAAATAGACATCAAGTATAAGTAGTTATATAAGTAGAAAATTTTATTGAATATCACATATGACTGGCAATGATGTGATTAGGATATCTTCTAGAATATCAGCATAGATGAAAGATCCCTGGCTAGAGGGAAGTGGATATTGTACACATAAGTTAAACAATGTAGTAAAAACATTTAGTTAGACTAGATATCACAAAACATAGACATGAGAACTTCTGACGTACATGTAAATAGATGTTGCAAATAGAGGATACAAAGTAAAAAGGTGTTTTATACAATCCACATTAGTGGAAAGAAATCTTTGATCACAATGAAATTGTTAAAGATTTACGAGAACCTTTCAATAGGAAGGTTTCAGAGCTTTGTCATCAATTCGTGTTATCAGTACCACATGATACACATTTCTAGGAAGGTGGTACAATAAAGTGTAAACAATGGTTCCTTGTGATAAGATAATTGCTGTAATTTAACAGAAAATTCTGAACCTGGAGTTAAGTTTCGCTCATCTGACATAACCTGAGCATTGAAATGTTTAACTAAAACTTAGATAACAGTGTCAATGTATATATTTTGTCAGGGAAAAGCCAAGCATTAATTGAAAAGATTCATAGAAATTCTCATAGTATTTTCCTATCAAGCAGTTAAAGCATGCATAATATAATCTTGAGCTGGAGGTGGTCAGAAACAGGTGCAGTTTCAGTATCTTTATGGTGTATCATGGCTAATTTTGTCTGTATATTTATGTTAAAGATATTGTAAAATTAATATGGCTAATTATGTATGTAGGTATTCTTACCAGTAATAATGTTAATGTACTTAATGACATTAAAAAGGATGGTGGGGATAATTGCATTTTGACAAGGAAAATATACATATTATCAACATTTTTTTTCACAGTTTCATAATACCGAATGCATTGCAGTAATTTAGATACCAAATTATGAAAATTTATTTATAATAAAAATGTTATTGCGTAATAAAAACTGTACCCCGAAAATAAACAGAAAACACTTTTTTCTAAATGTGACAATTAATTGCTTCAATCTGTTTCCTGTTGTTCATTGTCATTAAGTATATTTTTTCAAATGTAGAAATTAAATGTATTATTTTTGTTGTTGTTGTAATTGTTTTTAGATGCAAGGTAGGTATTGAAGCTGGGGACGAGAAGGACATTATTATTAATTGATTAGGTGATTAGGGCAAATGGTTCCAAATTTATTGTACCATAATTCAAAAGAGAAAAATTATATAGGTGCCTCAAAATTACTATTGGTTTAAACAGTATTTATTTCAAATAATACATATACATCGATGTATAACAGAACAAGACAATATATATAATTTGAGAGGATGAGAAAACAAGCTATCAGATGATAGCTTATATTAATTCTTCTCCCCGAAAATAACTATTCTGCCATGCAAAAAATGTTTTCAGCTGAAAAATTGACTTAATTTTCTATACCTAAACTGGAATATAAGAGGCTCGAATAGGGTCTGGCTTTCCTTTTGTAGGTCCTTTCCTCCAACAAAACTTATGTTCATTTGTAAGTATAAAGATTTTGGTTTCATATCATGCCTCAACACAAGCTAATTTTTTGTAAACTGAATGCAAGTCATACAAAAATTTGTAAAGCTAACAAGGTTGCTTAGCACTCCACATAATACTCTGTTAAGAGGGTTTGGAGTATTCGGCAGATTCAGATTCAATAATCTTATCAGTGAATCTATATTTAGCATAGTGGCTTACATTACATGCAAAGGGAGACAAATCAAACATAACTTACTAGTACTGAAATGGAAGAGTTGTCAGACATAACTTATGGAAAGGGGTGTTCAAAAAGTTCTTCTACCTCGTCAAATTCACTCATCAATTTCACTTAAAAAACTAAGGATTCTACCCATAAAAACGTTTATAACATTACATTTCATCTCTAAAACAATAACTTTGAATACTAAGTAACAAAAAACACGTATTTACCAAAACAACATTTTTCCTGAACTTCTTAGTAACTTTTTTAGTAACCCTCTTTTCTCTCTTGGGTCAAACTAATTGTACATATTAAACATAGTCTAATACTAGTAATAATAAACATAATACATGACCCATAATTCGTCCAGAAAACTAACTTTTGATTGATCGCAACAAGGTCAGCAGTCGCTAACAATATTCACTCTTTTTTCAAGACTTTACAACACGCTGCTAGTCAGATGACCTACTTTACTGTATTCCACTTTAGGGGGGCATGCAAATTCATTGTTTGTTTCATTCTTCGTAATGATAAAATTGTTCAACACAAATCTATATGCATCTTCTTTTAAATTATAAAGTTTAACAATGCAAAGTTTTCGATTCCTGCAATAAAGTTGTTTATTTAGTTCTTAATCGCGAAGTCCACGACAGTCGAATTAACATTTCTGCACATTGCGCATGCGCTATATTAAGCATGCGCATCTATCCAGGACACAATATAATAAGACCTTCAATATATATCCAGACTAAGTAGCATTAATATATTCCCGCTACCTAATACCGTCTTGAAAAGAGATGTTCTTCGGATGAGCATAAAACACTATTTCAGGTGTGCTTTTATTTTTAAATTATATGAGTTTATTACAATATTAGAATTATTAACATTAATTGATTCAGTTTACTATTACGCGTAAAGTTTTCGGCGTTAGCTGTCTAAGCTCACTTTTGACCTAGTTTCTCGACCAATGAAATGTTGTAAATAATACTCGTATTCTCTTATTATGCAGAGGGAAAATGAAATAAACTATTTCGATTGGTAGCTATTTACACCAGAGAGGCATCTAGCAGGCTGGAGAGGTATCTAGTGGGATTTTATTATTATGCAGCGGAAAAATCAAATATATTAATTAGATTGGTTGTTAGTGGGTGTTGTATTAGAGGAAAAACATATTTACGATTTAAGTAACCAGTTAAGTCAATATTGATGGCTTAAATACAATATTATATGGAATATTCTTGGGTGTCACTTGCATACAATACACAGTGTAAAACGAAAGAGAAGTGTAGATATTCCTAGTTCTTACTGGTTCCTTTCTAGTTCCTTTGATACTGATTGTTAATTTCAAGTTCGTAAGACAAGTTCATTGTAGTGGCTAACACTCTCGCCTCTCAAGCGGAGGCCCCGGGTTCAATACTCAGGACAGACACTTTTTTTAAACTTAATATACGTAAAAGTTGGTAGATTTAGCTCTTGTAACAGGCTGTTATTATTTATATTTATTAAATTTTAAGGACATTTATTGATCTTGAATTCTCACTCTACACGAGGTATTTTATTGAAAATGAATATTTTGCTTCTTTAATCGACTTGTTATCACTGTATGAAATTGTTGCAACAGCTTCAACATTTTTGACACTTTCAATAAATTTATGAGTTGTCATGATTCGGTCGCTTAATCTCTAAGTCATACTAAGAAGGCAGAGAGGGTTCGTCAACAGCTATAACAAATAGAATAAAATAACTAAACTGTGTCTGCTTTGCCTCTCTGTATTTCTTTCTTTCTTATATACATGTATATATAAATCTTTTCCATCAACGCCGTTTATCTTTTTTAAAGATATTTCTTGTTTTAAATGAATATAAAAACAAGATCGTATTTCTAGGATAAACGCCTAATTGTGTATAAATTGACGAAGAAACACCAGTATTTACCGTCATAAAATCCAACCTTACTTCTAAAGAGGGAAATTATGTAACAAAAAGAGGGTATTTTAACATGAAATAATGTTGACAAGGAAATATTCCGAAAATAAAAATAATTTTTTACGGCTAGCTCCGTTGGTCTTTTTTTGCAGTTCTCTGTAGGTGAAGTGTATGGAATATGACAATAGGATTGAAACGATTTCATATCTGACCTCGTTCAACGAAAAGCATAGAAGATCTGGTTTCCTATAAACATTCATAAAATACTATACCCCTGCCTACATCTTGCAAACAGAAGGGGTAAGCAAAGGAATCAACTGTAGATGGATTTATTACTAAACATACGAGAATTACGTACTTAGAATTAATTTTGTAATTCTGTGTTGACTAGCATAAACCTGAATTTAGCTTTATTAATTTCTATTTACCATCTTTCTATTCTCCTTTTCATAAACGGTGCTGACAACGTATTTCACAGGTTGCATTTGATTGTTTGTTACACATTTTGAATAGCTCGTCGACAGTCTATTCAGACCAGAATAAATATGGTCTCACGTATTGCATTCTAATTAATTTCATACAAGGAATATAAGATACAGACAATAGGATGTGTGGCAATATATATATATACATTGCTAAACATTCAAATCTAACCGAAGTCGTTGCATATTTGGAGAGCATTAAGACATTGGTAACAAAACAACGTTTTACTGGCACAGCAATGACATTTGAAACAATATCATCAAATATTGACGGCGAAAAAGATAATACAAGCGCCGCAGCAGATGTTTACGTAAATTTTTGCAGAGAAGCTACTCAGGGCACTTGATGTCTTGTCAAACATCACTGGCAGCCGAAACTATGTAAACAGTACTTACCTTGGTAAGGTCCTACGAAGAGATAACGATTTAATGTTCGCGTTTGGGTCAGCAGAGCGTGACAAAAACAGCGCATGCGTAACAGCACAACTGAGGAACGCGAATTCGTTGGACATGGTTTCGGCTCTGGATTTGGCGTATGAAATGATTGACAGCTGTTGGAAAAATGAAACCAACGACGAATTAGTAAATCAATGCGTAAATCTAACCATAAACAACACAATGGATGAGAAAAGACTTATACCAGTTACTTCGTTAGCTTCTTTGAAAACATATAGACATATATATTGCTAGTCCCGCTGCGTGACTCAAACAAGGGGGTCCTATGGGACCAATACCCTGTGTCTGAGTCACGCGAAATGCCGTTTAAAAAAATGAAAATTTGCCCACAAAATTTTGTGGGCAAGAAATAAGTTGTGAATTTGCACGTTATAGAGAGATTTTTCGGTAAATAAAACTGTAACAATCTTTTTTCTACCTTTTGACACCTTATTTATGAGTATCAGGCGTCTGGAACCTGTGTTCATAGCTTTGGTTTCAACCCACTTCGAAAATAAAATTCATTACTTTCCATTTCGTGTAAAATATCACGTGATTAGTTACGGTGTTTTACGAGACCGGTGTAAACGCCGCTGCAAAATGGCTGACATCGGCATTATTGAACATGTGCGCGAAAGGTTCGGCAATAGTTACAAGCTTAAACCAGAACAGCTTGATGTTATCTCATGTATTTTAAAGGGTAAATCGGTTATCTCTGTTCTGCAAACTGGATATGGAAAATCGGACTGTGTTATCGTTCCGACACTGGTGAAAGAAGAGGTAGCAGTTTAGACTTGTTTCTTATTTTCAATGAAATCTTATGGTAACCGAAACTGGGCAAACCACGATAGAGTAATTCCAAATTTTCAAATTTGAAAATGGCCGACTCGATCAGAAATCAAAATTATATGTGGTCTACGATTTCAATAGATACAGTTTCTTGCATTTTGATGCAAGCAAATTGGAATTGTTCTACTTTTGACCCACCTGATTCTGGGATTGGGGACAATTTGATGCAGGAGATTTAGGAAAAGTGGTCAAATTTCGCAGGAAAAAAGTAAAACCTATATAGGGGACCCCAGATATTCAAAGCACAAAAGCCCAGTGGCGTTTGAGCAAGAAAAGCAGGGAGGGGTGGTGGGTCGGGGTCAGTAGCCCCAATTTAAACTCACTATATATAATTGAAATTTGTTTTACAAGCGCCTAGGATACCTATGAATTTTCTCACAGGTAATGCTCTATTGAGCGAAACTAGATTTGTTCCATAAAATCAATATCATGTCTGTTGCATTTTAATTATGAAGTAAATACTTGTTTGACTCCTAGAAATAAATCAAAATAACATTAAAGCAATATCAAAAGTAGCAAAATAAAGTTATGACTCGGGAAAATTCACAACACTTGTCCAATGACCCCTAAATGTCAGTCAAAAGCTTTTAAGCTTATGTTATTCTATTTTTACTTATACTGACAGTAAATAAAATTTGTATTGTATTGAATTGTAAAATCTATTGAAATGCAAGTGTATTGCCATTAAATGAGGTCATCATTATCCATTTTAGATTGTCCATGTCTATACACAGTATATGTGGATAATACATAATTATTCGTTAAAAGAAACTAACAAAATAGATGGTAAAATAATCTCTTTATTTCACAATATTTGACCAATCATTTTACCATCACAATACATGTACCAATTGAAATACCAATTTTTTTTCCTTGTGTGGATCCATTTATAGTGAAAATTTAATGGTATTATTTAATTGTAATATTTATCTATGATTCATAATTTATTTGCAGATGCTTGGCAGGAAACAAATGTGTGTGGTCCTATCTCCACTTGTCTCATGTTGGACGTGACGACTAAACTTCAGGCCCGTGGGATAAGAGCAGCCAGTTTATTTTCATCAGACACATAAGATTGACTGAGCAGGGTAATTACATACAGTATTAATGTTAGCTCATTTCTGTTGTCAAGAATTGCTGCATACAGATTTCTTTGCTAAGAGTCTATTTAAATGTGTGGGTTTTTTTTTCATCATAGTGTAATTTTACAATCCTTTGTTTTATCACTGGAATAATGGGGTGTTGGGACAAGGTAGTAATCAGTATTTTCTGTCAAATTACACCAATTTGATTTTTATTTACTTAAATTGTTAAGAATGTTCTTGTTTACATAAGTTACTGATTACTTCATGGACACAAATGCAATCATCTCGACTTGTAGTCTGTAAATTTATGAATTTTGTAAATATTCATAATTTTTTTATTAAATTCATTAGTTTCATTTATTAACAAGTTATTGTCATGTGTAATAATGAAAATGTGTTTGATGCAAAATTGATTTACTTTGACAGGTTTAAAACACGGTGAATATAGTCATGTGTTTGCCAGTAAGGAAATTCTATTGAGCAGCTCTTGGAGATCAGTTCTTCAGTCTAAGGTAAAACACTAATTGCACTGTGTACATGGTGGTTAAAGGGAGGTGTTCAGGATTGATGAATGGAACAGATTTGCGAAAAGGGTTATTAATCAGTTGAATATCATTATTTGACGCTGAAATATTGATTTACACCCGAAATATTTAAAACCAATATTTTTGTAAAAAGATATAGCATAGGTTTAGGTTAGCTATTTTTATACCCCCACAAACGAAGTTTGAGGGGGTATATAGGAGTGAGCTTGTCGGTCGGTCGGTCGGATTCTTCGTTTCCAGATGATAACTCATGAAAGGCTTGACAGAATTAAATAATTTTTGGTACACATGTATATCGTCATAAGATACAGGTCAAGTTCGAATTTGGGGCTGGTGGGATCAGTGTCAAGGTCACTGTTACTAAAAATAGAAAAATGGTTTCCGGATGATAACTCATGAAACACTTCACAGATTTAATCCTTGTTTATGGCGCACGAAAAGGCTCAAAAGTAAATTGAAGGTGCACCTACATATAAAAATAGCGGTGCACCTGTAAATTTATGCGTTGGACGTGTAAATTTACGCGATGGACGTATAAATTTACAGATGCACCCATAAAATACAGGTGCATCGCCATTTCAAATAGCGGTGCACCTACATTTTTAAACGTCCATCGTATATATTTATACGTCCATCGCATAAATTACCGGTGCACCTACATTTCAATTTTGACCCTTTCGCTATTTATAACCATACAAATGATAGCCAATCAAAATTTGTCTTACATTCGCCATTTTAAATTCTTGCAGTGTTGACGATAAGTATGTTGAAAGTTGTAGTGAATTTTTACTTGATATAAATGCTTAAATTGTTCATTTACTTTTGAAAATATTAAAAAAATATGTTAATAATTTTAGAGCACAAATATAAAAATAAAATAAAAGGTAACAATATTTCAATTTAAAAATAAATATTTCAGCAAATTCAACTGTATAAACCAAGGGTTGTGATTGGTTGATCATTTTAATATTGCCGGTGCACTTGTAAATTAGCGGTGCACCGGTAATTTACACGATGAGCGCATAAAATTTATACGATTGACGTATATTTTTATCGGTGCACCGCTATTTTACAGGTCCACCTTCAATTTTAAAATGTGATGCACCGCTAATTTACAGGTGCAACTGTAATTTTATACGTCCATCGTGTAAATTTACACGTCCAACGTATAAATTTACAGGTGCACCGGCACTTGTTACCTTTTGAGCCTTTTCGTACGCCATACTTGTTTGGTAAATAGATGTAACATCACAAGATACAGGTCAAGTTCGACTTTGGGACTGGTGGGGTCAATGTCAAGGTCAGTATTACTAAAAATAGAAAAAGGGTTTCCAGATAATAACTCATGAAAAACTTCACAGATTAAATCCTTTTTTGGTACATATATGTAATATCAGAAGATACAGGTCGAGTTCGACTTTGGGGCCTGAGGGGTCAGTGTCAAGGTCACTGTAACTTAAAAAAGAAAAATTGTTTCTGGACTATAACTCATGAAATACTTCAAAGATTTAATTATTTTTTGGGACACGGATGTAACATAACAAGATAAAGATTAGGTTTGACTTTGGGGCCTGTGGGTTCAAGGTCAAGGTCACTGTTATTTAAACTTCAAAACTTCGTTTCCACTCAGTAACTATAGCTTGGAATTAGATTCTTAAATGAAATTTGGTGTATTGATGGTTTTTGTGAAGATGACTTTTGGGATTCAAGGCCTGTGGGGTCAAGGTCACTGTTTAAGTGTTACTAAAAATAGAAAATAAACTGTATGCTCAATAACTTTGGTTCAGAATGAGATATTGTGATGAAAATTGCTATATAGGTAGTGTCTGTGAAGACGAAACTTGGTATTGAAATTGGGCCTGATGGGGTCAAGGTCACTGTTACTAAAAATAGAAAAAATGGTTTCTGGGTGATTTCTCATAAACAATGTTTGGCACACAGTTCTTAGATAAAAGTTAGATAAAGGCCACTGTTACTAACATATTTAAACCATTTCTGTTCAATAAATTAAGAAGGAATGAGATAATGTGATGAAACTTGCTGAATATGTGGCTGCTGTGAAGACGACACTTTGGATTGAAAGTGGGGCACATTATGCCATTGATTCGAAGCATTCCCAGTTCAATTATCAAGCATACATGTGGGGGTATTTAATCACTTTCAGTGATAATTCTAGTTGTATTTCCCGCGTAAAGCCGTGGTGGTTTTGGGGATTGTCACGTGATCACTTCAACCAAAATACGCATAGCTGACAATATGAAGCCAACTGCAGTTTGTTTCTTACAGGGCTTTTCATCCTTATATAACAGAGGCCTATAAAAGGCCTCTTCCCAATCCAAAAATATAGTTTTTTTTTCCCAACTACAACTGAAATTCTTCCCAAAATGCTAGGTAAGATGTCCAAAAATGGTTAAAACTCCTCTGAGGGGTGCTTGAAAAATAAAGTGATTTAAAATTAGATTTAAGTTAAAAATACCTACTACTATTCAAATTAATGAACTAGAACCTATATTTCAATTAATTTTGTTTTCCCAAAATAAACAATTATCGCGCATAAATTTCCCAACTGGAAAGGCCAGGGCCTCTTCCAGGGTTTTCACAAGAAATGTTTTGAGCAGGCTCAATTGACTTGAGATGGCCAGAATGTGCGAGCACCGAAGCAATACTTGTGGGTTGGGGCATACTTACCCTGCAAATTTGGAAAATGTGGACTTAAAATAACAAATTTTTTCGAATTTGAGGCGGCCCAAATTTCATTTTAGGCGGTCATATCAGCCACCAGCCACCTCCTATGACAACCCTGCTCTTCCCAATTTACTGATGAAAAGCCCTGTCTTACTTTCTTCACTTGGAGAATATCTGTGCAGATATGAAAGATGTTATCTTTGTAACTGTTTATTATATTTAATGTTATTTATAAGCTGTATGTAATATTTAAAGTTATTATTAATATTATAAATTATGATAATGATGATTATTAATGGAATATAACCAGTGGCCAAGATTGCCATACAACCTGTTACTGATGTCATATAAGTTACACTTAAGTGTTGATGAAATCAAGATTTTCTAATTTTTTTATTTTATTAATGCCCATGTATTACAAATTTATGCATGATGAATGAACAATTTAAAATAATTTCAGTACCTCTGATACAGAGAACCAACTACAGCATGGTAAAGCACAGGGCAAGACAACTGCATGTATTCAAGCACCTGTTTCCAAGAGAAATCTTCAAGAACTTGCAGTGTGGGGTTCTCTGACACCGGTCCCCAGAAATAGGGACTAAACATTAAACTTGCACAGAAAATCATGTTTAATCATATGTTAAAAAAAGTCCAGCGGCTGGATTTTGGAGAAACTGAATAATGTAGTTTTATTATAATTAACTCAATAGTGTGTTTTGGTGTTAATGAATTTAGTTCATATTATATGTGTTAATTTATATATAATAATATATAAATTCATGTAGCATAATTCACACCTTTGGCATTGTGTATTTCTAATTTGGATTGTCCTTCAACTGCCAGTCAGAAACCTGTTAATCCTCCTTTTGTTTTGATAAGATGAGTTTTACCAAATCAGTCTTTAGGCTTGTTTGTTGTTGTTGTTTTTTTTCAGTTTAAAATTATACACAACTGTTCAGCATGAAGAGTATAAGTGTGTGACATATTTTTCATGACAAGTCAAGTATTTTTGGAGGAAAACAGGATTTCACAAAATCTTGTTTAACAAAAACTTCTGTTTGGAAGATACTTACTTGAAACTGTACACATATCTATTTCATATTAAACCTTTCTCCCATAAATGTGCCATTATTGCCAGAAGGAACAGTGTATATCCAGATCAGCCGGCTTATCTGTGCCATCTGATCAGGATATGCACTGTTCGTTTTTTATTTACCTTCCTTGATAGCTCTATGCCAAAGAGCATAAAAATAAATCTGGCTCAATGCAATCAGATGCTTGAGATTTAAAACTGGTCTCAAATGTTAGTGTTTTGATCTTGGGCCCTAGATTACTCTTGGAACGAGTGGCTGAATCCCATCCATACTATAGCTAAATCTTAGCCATGTGTTTGCACTTCTTGCTTACGTGAAAGCTTGCTTGTAACATTGCTATAATGTAATACATGTATGTGAATATTTTTGTATTCTAATCATAACTCAATAGCATTGGTGGCAGTTATTACAGTGCTTCAAAATTTTCACAAAGACAGCAATCTTTGTGCATATCCTTGCATTATGTTTTGTATGGATATTCCTGATAAACATATTTCATGTTTTTCAAATTTTAAAAATTCACTTGCATACTTACTCAGGTTTGCTATTTGTACTAAAATATAGTCCCTGTATTTGCATGTGCAAAATTAATTACATTATTGTATTTTAATCGATCTGATCTGTACTTTGAAATTTCACGCAATTGTTATTTACACCTCTACAGTTACAAACATTACATCTGTTGACCACAGTTCAGTTTCACTATTTTTGAGTTATGCCCCTTTCAAAATTTAATGCAACTTCAACATGAAACTTGGCTAATCTGGATCTACACTGGTCACACATGTGTCAAATGAGTAGATATGGAGGGAAAGGTGAAAGGAGTGCATGGTTTAATACCTCTTTCAATTTCTTGATTTAAAAGTTGAAAGATGATTATTATACAGTTCTTCGGTCAATATTTGTTGAAGGTGCATAGGATTTCTGAAATTTGGTGGTATGAACTGAATCTTCAGTGAGATAAAGATAAATGTACTGCACTGTTTTTAATCCTTTTCTCCATATATACTTCTTTTTACATGTGCCAACCTTGTTGAGCGAGATCAGCTGGCACATCTGTACCATCTAATCAGTACTGCACTGTTCGCTCTTAAGTGAGAATAACATAATAAATCTTAGTCAACAGTGTAGTTCCAGATCAGATGTCACGAATTTTCCGACTGTTAAAGAATAAAAATATATTGCTATCCAGATATGTAAAATATATTGCTATCCTAATGCGTAAAATATATTGCTATTTTGATGTGTAAAATATACTGCTATCCTGATATGTAAAATATATTGCTATCCTGATATGTTAAAATTATTGCTATCCTTAATTATAATAATGTATTGCTATCTTGTTTACTAAATAATATAACTTTCCTGATATGGAAAATACACAGGGGTGTCATTTTTCCAGAAATTACCTGAATTTCGGATTTGGACGTGCTGAATTGTTGAAAAAAAAATTAAATTCAAGATGATATTTTGTTTGTTTGTTTTACCACTCTACTGATTTGTATACTGATTTGCGATTGGTTTCCTGGTTTCCATTGTCAAGTTGTTGACTTGGTATTAAACATAATGTTAATGCCATATGATGGAAAATGATGTTTAGTCTGTTTTTATGTGTTTGCAGACAGATGATATTGCATGACTCAATGTGAATGTCTGCATCTATGCCATTCCAGTTTCGATTTTAAGGAAATTTAAAATGGCTTTGTTGCGTGTGTTGATTTTTCTATCACAGAAGGAATGACATTGGATAGCCCAGAAAAATGAATTCCTTTCAAAGGCTGGCTTTTTTTTTCATTGTGATTTGCAAACCAAGTAAATTATATTTTATAAACTGGAAGAAACATAATAATGTACACTATAAAAATGATACTATTCTTCTGCATAACAAATTTAACATGAACAGCGTTTTTCTATTACTAAAATAGTATTGATAGTAGGCAATGTAAATGAAACTTCTAGTATATCAACTTGATTCCTTCTGAAAATTAAAGGTTTTGTGTATGTATTTCATGTTCGTGAGCATCTGAAATCAATAAATTGCAATAGCTTCCAATGGGAGTTTTGGACTCCTGGCCAGGATGTTGTTCTGGACATGATTAGAGCCAGATTTAATTAAACACATGTAGCAGAATTTAGTTCAATAATCTTTACTAGAACAATAGTTTAAACAATGCAAACATGAGTCAAATTTTCCTTTTCTAGTCACTGGGAGAAACATGTTTTGCTATTGTTCTAATAAAGTTTATTGAACTAAATTCTAAGACATTGTTAACCTTGATATAGACAACCTTCCTATGACTGTAGTTTAATACTATAGTGGATAATTTGGAAGTTTGGACTCCCGGCAATAAGTCTACACTCAGTGAGAGAAATTGTTTCATATTTCTATTTTTTATAATTCCTGATTGACCTATTACATTTATATGCCCTATAAATGATATCTGAAGCAATAAGAATATTTTTAATTATTAAATAACATGAAATTTTAGGAAATAGGAAACCACACTCCCCCATCTTCAACAGTATATTGTGACAAATGATATCACCTTAATAAACAACTCGAGAACTTGCCGTAAAACGGACAACTAAGATCTACACTTGGGTTCCATTATTTGTTGACATTGCCCAGTTTTTTTACACCTTCGATATTAAATAATTATCTGTTGTGTACAGTATACTTTTCTCAATTTTGTTTTGCACTTTCTATAACATAGCTTGTTGAAAATGGCACATTTATTTGTCTGATATGATAAACTGGTTTCCATTTGACAACCAACTTTATTACAAACATTGGATGAAATGGCAATAAGAGAGGCAAGCTCAACGATCTTGGCCATCTTCCTGGGTGAAGAACCAGTTTTTGAAGCATTTTTTCTCTCCTTAAATTTTTCAAGAAGTGTCAAGAATGACAAATGGTTTTTAACAGTAAAACACAGTCATAACACAGAAAAAGCTTTTGAATTTTGTGGGGCCCTGAACTCCTTATCAGCCAGAATGGAGCTAAATACGCCTGATTCGGGAAAAGATTTAGACAAACTATTCAAAGATTATCTTTTATAGCCCTTCGAATACTTTTCAAAATGACTGCATCAACTACGTTGCATTTCGTCTTCTGTACCAACAACAACCATTGTAAATTGCACGGCCAAGTCTTTACACGATGGCGATTATCACGACCTTTAATTTTTACGGCGCACCTAGCAACGAGACAAGCGCCGAGATTTAAAAATAACTGACAACAAATTTGTGAAACAATGCTTTATTGTCGTTTCGTTTTATTTTATCCAGGTTTATTTTCAGTTGATTTCAATAAATAAATATACATTGCAGTTTTTAAAATGTTTTTTCAATCATTTCTCTTCTAAACGGCATTGCAATCTCGTCCAGTCTGGGAGCAGGTCGACAATTTTAAGTTTTCCGAAGGCAGTTTCGTAGGACGTTAGTATAGATTTTCATCCAGAATATAAAAAAAAATCGTTACAAACGTCCGTGGTAGGACTAATATATTGCCTGCAGTGTAACGAAGGTCGCCACGGCAACTTTGTTATTTGGAAAACTTTACACACATGTTATGCTAGTGCTTTGAAACATAAAACAGTTGAACCGACAAAATGGTGGTTAATAACCGACTTAGCTTTTTGCAATATTGTATTTGAGCCGCCGGAACAAGTAAAAAAACTACACCAACAAATGTAAACATGTAGATATTGACACCTGTCCCGAATTTAATACAACAAACACTAAGATTGAAACATTCAAAAACACATTGAAAAGCATGTGTAATCGTTTTCGCTTGCCAGTTTATGAACCTAAGTATCAGAGTTACACTGTATATGCCAACATTGCATGCTACTTGTGTTACCTATAACAACTGCATCCTTCATCATGTAAAGAATATGACAAGGCATACTCTAAAAGCGCTTACCAACTGGAAACCGATACCGAACGTATTAATGTGTTCAATACTCATTTAAACTCAACACTTAAGAAATTGTTTTCGGCGAATTGTCAAAACGGTTTTATATATGACGAGGAAACTGTAAGTATTCTGTTTAAAGGCTAAACTTGTTCGATGCATCATTAAAGACCTTTATGGTAGTTTCCATTGTCACAAAGTCGTGAATTTTACGAAAACACGCCGTTTCTATGACACGAGCGCGATGAACAAACTCGGTCGTGGACTCGCGACCGACAAAAGTTGATTCAAAAGTGTTGTTTAAGAAAGAAAGTCTCTAAAGTGCAAACTTATATGGTCAACATTTACAATTCCGTGAAACGAAACAAACATTAAAACGACGAATACCATACCAACGGTGCGCACATAAAATTCATAACTTTGTGAAATCAGAAACTACCACAATTGCCTTTTAAACTTTAACCCATTCAAACAACACGGTATATTACATTGTCGCTTACATGTATATTTGCATATTAATATAGGGTAACCATATTTTATTCGTACAGTAAAAGTTAGTATTCCTATTATTTACATGAAAGCAACAAAAATCCCCACAATTATCTGGGTTCAGCTGTTCAAATAGACAAAAATGGAGATTTTTAAGGTGATGTAAGCAGATAATCAAGAGGAAGCTATAACTGCGTAATTTCGCAAAGTTTTTGACATTGTTGTTTTAAAGGTCGTGGAAATCATGGTCATATTGTGTCGTTATCGCGCAAAGCTTTTGACATTGGTGTACTAAAGGTCGCGTTAATCATGGTCAAATTGTGTCGTTATTGTGCAAAGCTTTAGACATTGAGGAACTAGCGTCGTCGTAAACATTGTCAAATTGTGTAATTATTGCGCAAAGTGTAAGACATTGTTACATCAGAGGTCGTTTTCAACATTGTTTTATCTGTATTATATTTCTCTTTGCTTTTATCAATGTTCCTAAATGCTTATTTATGAATGTTTTTAATGTTTTGATTGTCCCGTTCTTGAACTTTATCGATACATTTTATTATTTCAGGCATCTTGCAGGAAAGTTTTGTGTCCTAGATATCTTATTATAGATGACGGAGTGTGCACACGATTCTTGTTGTAGACAAGGAACATTTTCTATACAATCTTTCTGAAAGTGAAAGTAAATGCAAGTAAACAATACCCAAATGAAACCGATTTCTATGCAATTTTCATGACTTACATCAACGCCGTGTCTAACAACACGTTTGGTGATAACGTCGTAACTGTCTAGAAGGACACGAATTCTTCAGAAATTTCTGTTTTATTAATTGTTAGACCAAACATGGAAGTGTATGCAGAGACGCTTCATAAAATTCTTAACTTTATTTGGAAAATATCTCAATATAGTTTTCCTGGGCTTTCAACAGTTTACCCCGAAATAAAAATTCAAGACGAAGATGTCGTTAAAAGTGAAGACATCAAGATAAAGTTATCGAAATTAAACATATCCTATCCGGCAAATCAGTGGACAGAAAAAGAATTTCGACTGAGCAATATCAACTTTTGTCCTCGGATTGCAATGAATGCCAGTGAGACAAAGCTAATCGGACGTCAATTTCTTCAACTGAGAACGGGAAAACGAGTCGCGCGGGCAAACGTTGACGTAACTAATTCGAATCTAAATTCTGATCCCAACAGTTCACCTGAATATCTGGTTTGTATTGAAGATGTATTTCCTTACCGTTCGCCTCGCAACGATAGTGTAATACAGTATCGCAAGACCTTTACGTCAGTTGCGATAAATACAAATGGGACTGTGTTTGAACATTCCTTTGTTATAATCGTTGCCGTCTTGCTAGTAACTGTAGTCATTTTGGTAACAATTCCAAAAGTTTATGTTGCACGCAGAAGACGCAAAAGACTTACGAACGGAGAACAGCCATCTTCGACAAGCCATAGTGGTGCACAGTGAAAAACATGGCTATAACCTTATTCGTTGTTGAAAATAATGTATGTTTTCATAGGTAGTAATACAAATATGTCGTTATATATACATGCCCCTAACTTTGAAATATAGAATTGCATCAGCTCTCAAAAGAGCTCTTTCAGGTCTTAGCACTTCAATAATACAAAGTGTTCATATACAAAATCATTATTGTTGAATATGAAAAACAGAGATTAAACCTTTTCCGTCTTAGGAAGAAAGTGAATTACAATGTATAAATGCAATAATACAAAGTATTTAAAAACAAAATTATTATTGTTGAATATGAAAAACATAGATTAAACCTCTTCCGTCTTAGGAAGAGAGTAAAGGACAATGTATAAAAAAAGCAATATATGCATATCAGGAATGGCCACACTAAAAAAAACACAGCCTCCCCACGCAGCGAAAAAGAAGAGATGAAGAGAGAGAGAGAGAGAGAGAGAGAGAGAGAGAGAGAGAGAGAGAGAGAGAGAGAGAGAGAGAGAGAGAGCAAGTATGTCAATTCAAATATGACGCCACAAACAATTAACGAAGAAGAGAACCTTTGGGGATACCGCCTTGGAACGGTCAGTGGCAAAACAAATTGCCACTGGGGGTTTAAACAGCTTCTGACAGAGACACTAATTTAGCATACTATCTTACGTATGCCCGATTTACTTAACTGACTTTTCTATTGCTTCAATTCTATGAATGGCATTTTTTTTTTGGTGGGGGGTGGAGGGGGGTATTAGTTGCTACATTTATGCAGCGAATCTCATATATTTCTACACCGTGATATCATAAGTATATGTAATGTAATAATTTTAGTAGATTTCGTGGGAGGATCGATTCACAAATTTCAAACCAAGACGAAAAACAAACATTGAACTAACACGTAGTTTAGAAAAACGAGATCAGCGATTTCTTAAGAACTCCCATAAGATTGTCTTAAGTAAAACCATGAAAATGATTAACGAAAACCACAGTAATTGCGATCCGGAATAAATATTGAAGATGACTTTGAATTGCACTCGTCCGTCCTTCCGTACTTTCCCAAAATCTTGCGGCATCAACTTCTCTTAAACTATAATGCGGATTTCTTTCAAACTTGCACAGATGATCAAGCAGGATTTGTAGATGATCGTAAAAAAGTATTTTTTCCTGTGACTATTATTACCAGAGTTACGACCCTTTGTTATAACAAATTGTGCATCAGTGTCCAATGACACATTCTATTTTCAACTAGATAATGAATAACCATGAAAAATAATTTTTCTGAAATTCTCTGTAATATTAAGGTTCTAGGTGTTCCGTATTTAAACAACATTAAAATTTTACAACCAAACTAAAACCCTTTTGACCTTAACTTTCAATGAAAAAAAATAATAAAAAATGATGCATATAATACATGTAATGTTGAAATATGTGCTGCGATGCTTCTTTCGTGTATAAAAATAATACGTTTCTGAGGAATCATGGAAAGCGATTAGAAATAAATGTTCAATAATAAGTTCGTACAAATACGTACCTGACTTAACCGCAGTGACAACTTCGGTATAGAATTTTAGCTCGTTTGTTCAGGCAAGTTAGCTTATGTCATCACTTCGTCAGCGTTCGGTGTTTGTTGTCTGTCGTATTTTTTAGTTTCGTTTTTCATTTACGTCCTCTTCTTCCCAGTAATCATTCCAGGGCCCAAGAGCATAAAACTAAAGCTGGAGACCAGACTGGTCGCCATTTCAACCAATCAGATGCTTGAGATTTGAGTCTGGTCTCCGAATTCAGTTTTATGATCTTGGGGCCAGGTAGGTATCTGAAACGTATTAATAGTTGTGTGACATCACAGTAGCAACCATCATGTCCCCGTTTTCACTGAGAATTTTCGGTAATGGTTTGCCAAAGTCGACTATTCAAGGCCGAGCTTAGAGTCTTACATCATAATGGCAACCATAATTTTGATTGCATGCTGTCAACGTTATGCTTTATTACTTCGATATTCGGTACATTTTGATTTGTTAAAGTTTAGTTTTTCCATGGCCTTTTAAAGTAGGGTTTTAAAACTTCGCATAGTTGTCTGACATCATAATACCAAACATCAAGACAAGTTTTTTTTTTAACTCACAACAAAATAAAAACAAAAGGCTTCAGGGCCAGGGGTTAAAAACTTCGTCGCCTAAGTAACGGAATATCTCCTTTATGTTTAAATGGTAGTTATACTGTTTTGCACCAAGGTTTAAAATAGTGTGTTGTGGATTGGAAGTGTTTTTCTTGTTACTGTTGAAGGTTTTCTATTGATAAACTTAACACAACAAAAGTCATCAGTGGACGAAAGTCCCGTAACACCCTCCCCAAGTAGATTTTATAATTACCTTTTATTCTACATGTATATTACTTTTTTTCGATTCTGAATTCACATTTAGAACACAAGTTGTTCTAGCGTTGATGCGGGGTCAAACATTTTGGTGGTGGATGATAAACAAAAAAATGTGGGATCCGTTTAACAATGCGACTTTTTTTAACCATTTATTTTTCCTTATTTCTATGGTGAGGGTAGTGAGTTCCCCTAAAACACTTTCCGTGGGCTGAGGCTTGTTGATTTTCTTTTTGCATTTTTATTCATGAAATCACAACGGCATGACAAGTCTTCAAAGGTGGGATCCCTACCCCATTTAAAATAAAGGGTTTATAAATATTCTTTAATAATTGTAATTGTGTAAATCTTTTTTTAATTTACATTTTTTCATGGAAAAATTCAGATGAGTGTAAGAAACCGGTAGGCCGCTCTCTTATTACAAGAGTAATTTACACCATTCGATTAACCTCTTCATAAAACGTGCTCATTAGCGTATTTCGCAGATGTTCGCACATTTAGACTAGCGCGTCCGTGATCTTTTCAGACCTAAAAAATATGAACCCAGATGTTGTAATTTTTTTTATTTAAAATGAGAAAAAGAACCGACTTTGATAAATAAGATGAATGGTGACAATACAGACGAATACAAAAGAGATGTTCTTCGGATGAGCATAAAACACTATTTCAGGTGTGCTTTTATTTTTAAATTATATGAATTTATTACAATATTAGAATTATTGAAATAATTTATTCAGTTTACTATTACGCGTAAAAAATGTAAATGGATATAAAAAACAAGATCGTATTTCTAGGATAAACGCCTAATTATATATAAATTGACGAAGAAACACTAGTATTTGCCGTCATAAAATCCAACCTTACTTCTAAAGAGGGAAATTATGTAACAAAAAAAAGAGGGTATTTTAACATGAAATAATGTTGACAAGGAAATATTCCGAAAATAAAAATAAATTTTTTACGGCTAGCTCCGTTGGTCTTTTTTGCAGTTCTATGTAGGTGAAGTGTATGGAATATGACAATAGGATTGAAACGATTTCAAATTTGACTTCGTTCAACGAAAAGCATAGAAGATCGGGTTTCCTATAAACATTCATAAAATACTGTACCCCTGCATACATCTTGCAAACAGAATGGATAAGCAAAGGAATCAACTGTAGATGGATTTATTACTAAACATACCGGGCGCTGTAAAATATCATGTAGGTTGACTTTCTTTTGTTTGTATTTACAGATGGTTTCTGAATGCAACTTTCTAGATCGTACGTTATTCCCCTTTTATTATCAGATATGAACAATACGAGAATTACGTACTTACAATTAATTTTGTAATTCTGTGTTGACTAGCATGAACCTGAAGATAGCTTTATTAACTTCTATTTACCATATTTGTATTCTCCTTTTCATAAACGGTGCTGACAACGTATTTCACAGGTTGCATTTGATTGTTTGTTTCACATTTTGAATAGCTCGTCGACAGTCTATTCAGACCAGAATAAATATGGTCTCACGTATTGTATTCTAATTAATTTCATACAAGGAATACAAGATACAAGCAATAGGATGTGTGGCAATATAATTTTATATACATAAAGATGATATCGATGTTAGATTGAAAGTGTATATTCCGCCGTTGACATGGTTAGCTAGACATGCTAGAAATGTCTTTGTCCGGTCTCATATTCTAGTAGCGACTGGCGTATTTTTTTTAATGTATTAAACTAGATTTATGATGCCATTTCTTGAGGAAAATAGATTTAATATCACGCATTAGAATGTAGGAATAGAAAACGAACAAATTTGTGGAAAAAAAATGAATTTTTCTTGGTGCTTAATTGTTCACTTTGAAAGTAATAATTATTTAAAATCGTGAGATTATTGCAGACATCTACTAAATTAAAGAATGCTATAGGTAGAAGGAAATTTACTTTAATTTAAGTTGACAAGGAAATATTCCGAAAACGAAAATGATATTTATACGGTTAGCTCCGTTGTTCTTTTTCTGCAGTTTTATATATATGCAGACTTTGGAATATGACCAAAGGATTCTTTCAAGTCTGATTTCATTACACGAGAAGAATTGTGGTACTGTGCCACTGTGTGCTTTCAAAAGTTTAAATATATCATATGTTTCAAGGGCCTGTTGCATGTCATGCTCGTGCGAACGTGATTGCTGGCGGAAAGGCGCATGCTGTTCGGATTACTTGGTGATGGATGCTAAACATTCAAATCGAACCGAAGTCGTTGCATATTTGGAAAGCATTAAGACATTTGAAACAGAACAACGTTTCACTGACCCAGCAATGGCATTTGAAACAATATCATTAAATATTGACGGCGAAAATGATAATACAAGCGCCGCAGCAGACGTTTACGTAAATGTTGCAGAGACGCTACTCAGAGCACTTGATGTCTTGTCAAATATCACTGGCAGCCGAAACTATGTAAACAGTACTTACCTGGGTCAGGTCGTACAGGGAGATAACGATTAAATGTTCGCGTTTGGGTCAGCAGAGCGTGACAAAAACAGCGCATGCGTAACAGCACAACTGAGGAACACGAATTCGTTGGACATGGTTTCGGCTCTGGATTTGGCGTATGAAATGATTGACAGCTGTTGGAAAAATGAAACCAACGACGAATTAGTAAATCAATGCGTAAATCTAACCATAAACAACACAATGGATGAGAAAAGACTTATACCAGTTACTTCGTTAGCTTCTTTGAAAACATATAGGAATATATATTGCCTGCAGTGTAACGAAGGTCGCAACGGCAACTTTGTTATTTGGAAAACTTTACACACATGTTATGCTAGTGCTTTGAAACATAAAACAGTTGAACCAACAAAATGGTGGTTAATAACCGACTTAGCGTTTTGCAATATTGTATTTGAGCCGCCGGAACAAGTAAAAAACTACACCAACAAATGTAAACATGTAGATATTGACACCTGTCCCGAATTTAATACCACAAATACTGAGATTGAAACATACAAAAACACATTGAAAAGCATGTGTAATCGTTTTCGCTTGCCAGTTTATGAACCAAAGTATCAGGGTTACACTGTATATGCCAATATTGCATGCTACTTGTGTCACCGAGAACAACTACATCCTTCATTATGTAAAGAATATGACAAGGCATACTCTAAAAGCGCTTACATGTACCAACTGGAAATCGATACTGAACTTATTAATGTGTACAATACTCATTTAAACTCAACACTTAAGAAATTGTTTTCGGCGAATTGTCAAAACGGTTTTATATATGACGAGGAAACTGTAAGTATTCTGTTTAAAGGCTAAAATTGTTCGATGCATCATTAAAGACCTTTATGGTAGTTTCCATTGTCACAAAGTCGTGAATTTTACGAAAACACGCCGTTTCTATGACACGATCGCGATGAACAAACTCGGTCGTGGACTCGCGACCGACAAAAGTTGATTCAAAAGTGTTGTTTAAGAAAGAAAGTCTCTAAAGTGCAAACTTATATGGTCAACATTTACAATTCCGTGAAACGAAACAAACATTAAAACGACGAATACCATACCAACGGTGCGCACATAAAATTCATAACTTTGTGAAATCAGAAACTACCAAAATCGCCTTTTAAACTTTAACCCATTCAAACAACACGGTATATTACATTGTCGCTTACATGTATATTTGCATATTAATATAGGGTAACCATATTTTATTCGTACAGTAAAAGTTAGTATTCCTATTATTTACATGAAAGCAACAAAAATCCCCACAATTATCTGGGTTCAGCTGTTCAAATAGACAAAAATGGAGATTTTTAAGGTGATGTAAGCAGATAATCAAGAGAAAGCTATAACTGCGTAATTTCGCAAAGCTTTTGACATTGTTGTTCTAAAGGTCGTGGAAATCATGGTCATATTGTGTCGTTATTGCACAAAGCTTTTGACATTGGTGTACTAAAGGTCGCGTTAATCATGGTCAAATTGTGTCGTTATTGTGCAAAGCTTTAGACATTGAGGAACTAGCGTCGTCGTAAACATTGTCAAATTGTGTCATTATTGTCATTATGTTAAGTGTAAGACATTGTTACATCAGAGTTTTCAACATTATTATATCTGTTTTCTATTTCTCTGTGTTTTATCAATGTTCCTAAATGCTAATTTATGAATGTTTTTAATGTTTTGATTGTCGCGTTCTTGAACTTTATCGATACATTTTATTATTTCAGGCATCTTGCAGGAAAGTTTTGTGTCCTAGATATCTTATTATAGATGACGGAGTGTGCACACCATTCCTGTTGCAGACAAGGAACATTTTCTATACAATCTTTCTGAAAGTGAAAGTAAATGCAAGTAAACTATACCCAAATGAAGCCGATTTCTATGCAATTTTCGTGACTTACATCAACGCCGTATCTAACAACACGTTTGGTGATAACGTGGTAACTGTCTGGAAGGACACGAATTCTTCAGAAATTTCTGTTTTATTACTTGTTAGACCAAACATGGAGTTGTATGCAGAGACGCTTCATAAAATTCTGAACTTTATTTGGAAAATATCTCAATATAGTTTTCCTGGGCTTTCATCAGTTTACCCCGAAATAAAAATTCAAGACGAAGATGTCGTTAAAAGTGAAGACATCAAGATAAAGTTATCGAAATTAAACATATCCTATCCGGCAAATCAGTGGACAGAAAAAGAATTTCGACTGAGCAATATCAACTTTTGTCCTCGGATTGCAATGAATGCCAGTGAGACGAAGCTAATCGGACGTCAATTTCTACAACTGAGAACAGGAAAACGCGTCGCGCGGGAAAACGTTGACGTAACCAACGCAAGTCTTAAGTCTTTTCCCAACAGTTCACCTGAATATCTTGTCTGCATTGAAGATGTTTTTCCATACCGTTCGCCTCGCAACGATAGTGTAATACAATATCGCAAGACCTTTACGTCAGTTGCGATAAATACAAATGGGACTGTGTTTGAACCTTCCTTTGTTATAAACGTTGCCGCCTTGCTAGTAACTGTAGTCATTTTGGTAACAATTCCAAAAGTTTATGTTGCACGAAGAAGACAAAGAAGACGTACACAGGGAGATCAGCCATCTTCGACAAGCCACGTACTGTAGTGCCCAGTAAAAAAAGATCATTATAACTTTATTCGTTATAGGAAATATATGTTTTCACTAGTCGTTTTACAAATCAATTTCTTCGTATAATTATTCGCTAAACTTTGAAATATACGTTATGTTGAAGTAAGGTATCACTGAACTGATACAAGTAACAAGACTTGATAAAGCCAAGAAAATAAAAATTTTAACTGAAATTTAATATTATACATGTAGAACTATAGTTCTGTTCATTCTGAACTTGGGGCCTAAAATTTATTCTTCGGGAGGTGAAGGTCTCGTTACCCCATCCGCACTGCAATTTAACAATAACCTTCTATTTTTTATTGCTTTCTTTATTTCTGAATTTACATTTGAAACACAAGTCTTTTAAGTGTTGATGCGGGGTCAAACATTTGTGTGGTGGGTTTTGAAAAAATATGGCGAAGCGTTTAAGAATGCAACTTTGTTAACCTTTTTTTTCTTTATTTCTATCCTCACAACAAATTGTTTTGAGGATGAAGGAAGTGAGGTTCCCTTTAACACGTTCCTGGGGCTGATGTCTTATTGTTGTTGTTTTTTCATTTTTATTTATAAAATCACATCAACAAAATTCTTCAAAGGAGGGATCCCTCCCCCATTTAAAATAAAGGTATAATAAGTATTTATTAATCGTAATTGTTTAAATGATTTTATCTTTTTCTTTCTTCGAAAAATGCAGACGAGCGTTAAAAACTTGCAGGCGTCTCTATCGTTACAAGAGTAATTTACATCATTCGATTTACTTCATAAAATGTGCTCATATCCTCTTTCGCAGATGTTCGTTACCTGTTTTGACTAGCGCGTCCGCAATCTATTCCGACCAAAACATACTAGGGTTGTCCGAATAAATCGTAGACGCTCTGAATAAATGGAAATATACACAACACATATTCATGCAAATTATAAAACTTATTGAGACATAACTCAGTAACTTGTATGCGAAGTTACAACGAAAAAATATTTTTCATAAAGAAACAAGGCGACATTTATTCTTTTCTGAAGTACTACACCGTGTTCGATACACTCACGGTGTCTGTCTGCCCGGCTATTACTTTCAGTAATGTAAAACTCTATTGGCAGACTCGTGTTGACTCTGTTAGCAGACTCGTGTTGAAGACCATGCATTTTTTGATCTCGTCGTAGTTTTCAAATTTGCGGCAAATTAGCCTTTAAATATTTAATGTCTAGCGGAGCGCACTCCGGCGCGCATGATTGATGATTGGTTCTAAGTAATATTTCCGTTTCTCCATGAAAAAAAAAACAACAACTTTGTGTTCCACTTGCATACCAAGGATTTAGATAAGAGCATGCCTCTATGCTTGCTTTTATTTCTTCAGCGTGTTTATTGGCGTTAATTTGAATTTAGAACAATATTACGGAAGCCCTGGAGGGCCACTTTTGAGTTTCGACTTATGGATATTTTACTTCTGACTGTCGAAAATCAAAAGTGGCCCTCCAGGGCTTCCGTACAATATAGATCTATCAAACTGTGCGCAGCGATATCTTCAAACGACGCGATTTTCTTGTGTATAATTAATATTTACTCATAAGCATGAAACAATCACAACACTTATACAAATGACGCCACTTTTTAAAATTTGTGGGTATTGATTTCAGAATGATCATCCTTAATGGCAAAGTTAAAAATTGGCGGGTAACATTATAAAATTTTGTTGTTTTTTAAGTAAATGAATGAATATGCAAACGTTTTAGGCGTGTAAAGGTTAAATTAATTGTATGAAATTTCTTTACTTTAAAAGATTTTTGTGTCGCCCTTTCGAAGAAACGGCGATACATAGGGACTGCTTTGTCCGTCCGTCGGTCCGTTGGTCCGTCACGAAAACTTAACGTTGGCTATAACTTTGCCATTTCTTAATATTTCTTTATCAAACTTGCAAATTATATTGCTTATGACGACACGATGCCAAATTCTCAAGGTCAAGGTCACAGTTGATGGAGTTATGCCCCTTTTTGTTCTTGGACTTTTACACGAAAACTTAACGTTGGCTATAATTTTGTCATTTCTTAAAATCTCTTCATCAATTTTCTAATTATATTGCTTATGACAACACGCTCGAGATGATGCCAAATTCTCAAGGTCAAGATCACATTTGACGGAGTTATGCCCCTTTTTGTACTTATATTTAGACACGAAAACTTAACGTTGGCAAAAACTTTGCCATTTCTTAATATTTCATCATGAAACTTTCAAATTACTTTCCGTATGACAAAACGTTCGTGATGATACCACATTTTCAAGGTCAAGGTCATATTTGATGGAGTTAGGCCGCTTTTTTTTCTTATATTTAGACACAAAAGCTTAACGTTGGCAATAACTTTGCCATTTCTTAATATTTCTTTATGAAACTTTTAAATTATATTTCTTATGACAACACGCTCGTGATGATATCGAATTCTCAAGGTCAATGTCACATTTGATAGAGTTATGCCCCTTTTGTACTTATATTTAGACACGAATACTTAACATTGGCAATTACTTTGCTATTTCTTATTTTTTCTTCATGAAACTTTCAAATTACATTTCTTATGACTACACGCTTGTGATGATACCAATTCTTTAGGTCAAGGTCACATTTGATGGAGTTATTTCCCTTTTTACGAAAACTTAACATTGGCTATAACTTTGCCATTTCTTAATATTTCTTCATCAAACTTTCAAATTATATTCCTTATGACAACACACTCATGTGATACCACATTATTTAGGTCAAGATCACATTTGAAGGAGTTATTTCCCTTTTTACGAAAACTTAACATTTGCTATAACTTTGCCATTTTTTAATATTTCTTCATCAAACTTTCAAATTAAATTCCTTTTCACAACACGCTCCTGATATTACCACATTCTTTAGGTGAAGGTCATACTTGATTGAGTTATTTCCCTTTATATGAAAACTTAACGCTGGCTATAACTTTGCCATTTGTTAATATTTCTTCATCAAACTTTCAAATTATATTCCCTATGACAATAGGCTCGTGACGATACTATATTCTTAAGGTCAAGGTCACATTTGATGGAGTTATGCCCCTTTTTGAACTTGCATTTTTGTTCCGACAGCACCTGAAGGCGACACAAGTGTTCAACTGAACACCCATCTAGTTCTTTGTAATCAAGCATACATTCTACCGAATGATGTCTTAACTAACTGTGAATATTAGAAAAACATATGAACAGTAGTTCTCTTTTTATTTAAATGTCTTCATTATATTTATTGTGAAAACTCTGATATGGGGCGCGTCACGGGAAAAGGTACCTTCGGACATTTGACGTCAATACTTGAAATGACGTCATAACGTTGAGCAGACGACATTAATTATTATGCATTTCGCTGTAAAACTTGCATTTTATTGTCAAAATGTGTTACAAAATCACTTTTTAGTTATGAGAAAATAATATATGATTGTAAGTTCTTTCTAAATATAGTAACAACTAAAATGTCACAAAATATGACCGAAGGTACCTTTTCCCGTGGCGTGCCCCATATATGGACCCATCTGTTTTTATCTTACTCGTATTTAAAATAATAAAAAGAAACGGACTGAGAAAAATTAAATTATATGGTGACAATATAACCACATACAAAAAGCATAATTTGATATTCTGCGGATGAGTATAAAAGACTATTCAAGGTGTGTTTTCATTTTTAAATTCTATGACATTATTAGAATTGTTGTAATGTCGTTGGTTTATTTTACTATCTCGCGTAAAAATGTTTTAAATGAATATAAAAATAAAACAAGATCGTATTTCTAACAGGAAATATCTTTAAAAAAGATAAACGGTGTTGATGGAAAAGATTTATATATACATGTACATGTATATAAGAAAGAAAGAAATACAGAGTGGCAAAGCAGACACAGTTTAGTTATTTTATTTTATTTGTTATAGCTGTTGACGAACCCTCCCTGCCTTCTTAGTATGACTTAGAGATTAAGCGACCAAATCATGACAACTCATAAATTTATTGAAAGTGTCTTTCAAAAAAAATATTGAAGCTGTTGCAACAATTTCATTCAGTGATAACAAGTCGATTAAAGAAGCAAAATATTCAGTTTCAATAAAATACCTCGTGTAGAGTGAGAATTCAAGATGAATAAATGTCCTTGAAATTTAATTAATAAAAATAATAATAGCCTGTTACAAGAGCGAAATATACCAACTTTTACGTATATTATTTTTTTAAAAAGTGTCCGCCCTGAGTATTGAACCCGGGGCCTCAGCTTGACAGGCAAGAGTGTTAGCCACTACACTACAATGAACTTGTATTTCGTACTTGAAATCAACAATCAGTATCAAAGGAACTAGAAAGGAACCGAAAGAACTAGGAATATCTACACTTCTCTTTCGTTTTACACTGTGAATTGTATGCAAGTGTTTACCTGACACCCAAGAATATTCCATATTATATTGTATTTAAGCCATCAATATTGACTTAACTGGTTAGTTAAATCGTAAATATGTTTTCCTCCAATACAACACCCACTAACAACCAATCGAATATTAATTTAATTTAACTTATGTTATTTGATTTTTCCGCCGCATAATAATAAAAATCCCACTAGATACCTCTCCACAATGCTAGATGCCTCTCTGGTGTAAATAGCTACCAATCAAAATAGTTTATTTCATTTTCCCTCTGCGTAATAAGAGAATACGAGTATTATTTACAACATTTCATTGGTCGAAAATTAGGTCAAAAGTGAGCTTAGACAGCTAACGCCGAACAGCGCTTTATTTGTATATAAAACAACGAAGATACACAATTATTAACAATAATTATAATGTCCTACCATACTTCTACAAAGGTAAATTATGTGATAAAAAGAAGGCGTTTAAGCCAAACCTGAAATAATGTTGACAAGGAAATATTCCGAAAATGAAAATATTATTGATACGGCTAGCTCCGTTGGTCTGTGCAGTTCTATATATGTGAAGTGTATGGAATATAACAATAGGATTGAAATTATTTCAAATCTGCATTCGTTCAACGAAAGGCATAAAAGATCGGGTTCCTAGAAACATTCATAGAATCCTAAACCTCTGTCACCGTTGTGCAAACAAAGGGGTAAGCAGCAAAGCTATCAAATGTCGATTTTTTAACCACCAAAAATGCACAGAGCTGTAAAATGTTGTGTTGTTCGCATTTCTTTTTTTATTTTTTAGTTACAGATGGGATCAAAATGTATCTTTTTTCAATACAAAGCAGCTATATACAATAAAATTGCTCTTTAAGGTCATTGTACGCCAACAAAACAAACAAATCATTCATATACAAAATCAGAGCATTAGCAGGCAAATTACTTTTTATTGTTGTTGAACCAATAAAAAAAGTATAAAAACCCGCTTTTGAAAAAGTCTACATATGGATAGTGAAGCAGTCGACAAACAGCTACTGACCCAGTCTACAAACGGCTACTAAACAAGTCGGCACACGGTTAATGAACCAGTCCACAAATGGTTACCGATCCAGTCTAGAAAACGGCTACCGAACCAGTCATCATCGGCTTTCTACAAGTCTACCAACGGCACCTGAACTAGTGATAAACGGCTTATGAATAAATCAACAAACGGGTATTGAACCAATCAAAACAGCTATTGGAGCCGCCTGGGCGTACTATCGGAATTTCTTGACTTCACAGAAGGCCCCCTTGTAGTTGTAAGGGCATTGACACCGGTTGTGAGAAACACACTTTCCACCGTTAGCACACGGTTTATCACAGACAGCTGAAAAAATGAAGGGATAAATAAATTCATTATTTAAATTATTCACAAAGTTAAATTCTAATAAAAATACTTAAACACGAATTTGGTGTTCCGTGGAACATAATTATTCATTGCCATCATGTTTTAGTTTAAAGCCATATATAAGGGCCGTAACTCAAAACAGTCCAAGAATTTTTGTTGAAAGAACAGATACTTCCCAAGTTATGAGCAACATTAAGTTTCAAGTTAAATTTTATAAAACGGGCATAACAAAAAAGTTTATCAGGCGCTTTCAGGCTGTTGTCCAAAAAACTTTGTTCCTGCAACCCTATGCAGGACATGTACATTAATTCATAAGCAACAGTTAGTTAAATGTTTAGGGCCTCTTTTGGAAAAAATCAATATTCGGGATTGGGTTAGAGCTTCACGTGCTGCTTTACCCACATTTCTTTCGTTATTAGCATACATCTGAAAAAACAAGTAAATTATTGATGAGAAGAGAGGGAAACAACACTCTGACCACGGTGGACAGGACACCGTTCAATTTATGGTTATTTGATTACATATTTGTATAAAAAGTTATTGAGATTAGTGCCCAAGGTTATAAAACTGAACATGGAAACCAGTCTCAAATCTCAAGCATCTGATTGGCTGAAATGGCGACTGGTCGCCATTTCAGCCAATCAGATGCTTGAGATTTGAGACTGGTTTCCAAACTCAGTTTTATACCCTTCAGCCTAGATCATAGATAGTTCTTTTATAGAATTTAAATGATCTTATCTTAATTTTAATACCAAATATTTTGGCATAAAATTAAGAAAGGCAGTTAACTGAAAATCACCGTAAAAACAGTGTACACTTTCTTTTGGAATAAAGTATTCAACGAGGACAACGAGGAGTCCTATGCCCTATATCATAAAACTAAAAACATTAGTAGAATAGTCTCAGATCTCAAGCAATTGATTGGCTTAAACAGCGTCCAGTCGCTATTTCAGCCAATTTGATGTTGAATATTTGGGGCACGCTACGGGAAAAAGGTACCCTCGGTCATATTTTGTGACATTTTAGTTGTTACTATATTTAGAAAGAACTTACAATCATATTTTATTTTCTCATAACTAAAAAGTGATTTTGTAACACATTTTGACAATAAAATGTAATTTTTACAGCGAAATGCATAATAATTAATGTCGTCCGCTCAACTTTATGACGTCATTTCAAGTATTGACGTCAAATGTCCGAAGGTACCTTTTCCCGTGACGCGCCCCATTTGAGACTGGTCTCTATCTTTAGTTTAATGATCTTAGGCCCCGGTTTAAAATTACAGAATCGTGATAACTGATAGTGTCTACGAGTTAATTAGGAAATGCTCAACGACCTGCAAAGGACAGCGCTGATTGATTGTACGGGGAGACATTTTACAGCCGCCACTCGGCACAAACAACGGTACTGTGATCTTGAAATAGATGAAAAGGGAAGTTTGAAAGCCACCGAACACAAAAAATATAAAAATATTCAGACTCGGTTTGATTCAGCCTATTCATGGGAAGTAATTAAAATGCATATTACTGCCCACGCCGCCAATATTTACACCAATAAGCAGTACAATTTTGATCCATCAAAACGATGGTATGCATATGACGGTGAACATGGAACCTTCAATGCGGTATTTTCAGATTAATACCATTCTATATTCAGCGGCATTATGGTCCCCAGATAAAAGAATGGATTTACCCTAAACGAGAAAACAATGGGCGGAACAAAATAGAATTTTGATAGGGGATCTGGGAATAAAAATCCTACAGGAAGTATATCTTTAGGGTGATTGAACAAAATCCGAAACTGTATTGGCTGGGGTATTGAAACCACACATCTATTAACTGGCCAAAATATTTGAACAAAAGACATTTTAGATGTAATATTGACATAGTATTTAAATATCGTGCTCAACGACCTTCAAAGGACGTAAGTGATAACAGCACTGAAAGCAAAAGAAAAGCGTTTCTGGAATACAGAAAAAGGACAAAGGCATCAACTTTCAGATTATTTAAAACGCCGAACGTTTTTACAACTTAATTCTTGTACTTGGTGTTCAGACCAGTAATATCAATGGTCGTTTCCAAGGATTATCATGTGTCACATTTCAAGTCAATTAGCCAGGAGTTTTGCTATGCTAACATATTGTATTACGTTTCGTGTGTTTTGTTTTCATATTTTCATAAATGTCATAGCAATTATAGCAAAAAGAAAAAAATATTTTAGAAGTTAAATAAATATTTGAGTTTACATTATCTAAGTCTGCACTACTTAGCGATATTTAAGATATTTCTTTGACTATACGAATATTACGTTCTTTTATTTCGTTATTCTTTGCAAATTATTATTAACATGTTCCCATGCGATTTGAATAAACAAGTTAACTTGAGCCTGAGCATAAGATTTTTCAGGTTACGACACTTGTTGTACGGAGTGTAATTTCTTTTTTGATGGTGTTTCATGTTCTAGACAGTTTAAGTTTGATCACAGCAATAAGTTTTAAAATCATAAGACCAGATGCTTGAGATTTAAGACTGATATCCTGATTTTGTTTATGATCATACACCCAGGTCTATAACAATCTTTATATTCAGGATATGTGCCCAAGGTCATAAAACTGAGCATAGAAACCAGTCTCAAATCTCAAGCATCTGATTGGCTGAAATGGCGACCAGTCGCCATTTCAGCCAATCAGATGCTTGAGATTTGAAACTGGTTTCCATGTTCAGTTTTATAACCTTGGGCAATGGAAAACTCACCTGTTTGACAGCGAGAGCCTTCATACCCAGCCGGACAGGAGCACAAGTATGGTGCTGAACATTTACCCCCATTGAGACAAGGTAAAATACAGATTGCTGAAAAACAAATAAAAAATACCATTGCCCCTACTGGTAAGCGAACCCGTACGCCTAGTCATGCAATGCCAATTACGCTAACTATAGAGCTAACCGGGACAACCCTAAAAGGCTGATTGGATAACCCTAAAAAACGTAATAATCACTGCATGAAACCGATAACAGTACTGATGTTTTGTACGGGGAGACTTTTTACGGCCGCTACACTGCACGAATAGCGACTGTGAATTTTAAATGATATCTCCTCTACTGGTATTTCTTAAATTGCTATGTTTGGGTGATTAACAGCGGAATGCATTGTCCGGAAAGCCTGAAATCTGGTAGCTTCGAGAACAGTGGATATTTTGCCGGAAGTCTTGCACTGCTTTTGTATTTAGGAGCCTGTTTCTAATAAAATATCAGTTAGTCCACAATAAAAATATTGTTTCAGATATTCTTTACTATCGGACGGAAAAGTGTTCCAGTATAATAGAATGGATGTTATAACGTTAAACGGACACCGCCAAAGATTTCCCTCAAAAATTAATATTGTCAAATCCGACTTCAAAGATCTTTCTAGGAAAAACAAAAAAAAAGGTCTTTGAATGCAGGTGGTCGTCAGAGGTGAATAAGTTCCCTGAATCAGTTATTAATCTACAGGTTGTTTTGTTTACATGTGGTCTTATGTACAGGTTTGACAGACTGAGTACATTTATAAAATCAATACCGTACTGCATTAAAGTTCTGTAAAATCAGAGTGCAAATCCAAGATATGCGAAAATGAGTACCGTTTTCACACACGTCTCCACCGTAGCCATTTGGACATTTACACCTGTTTAACCCCAAACATATACCGCCATTTTGACATGGACGCTTGCAAGTTACTGGAAACAAAAAGATAAAAGAATTTAAACAAATGACCGCCTACTGTAGACGTGTTTTAAAAAGGAATTATATACTCTTAACGTTAATACTTTTGATTTATTTATGTTGTCGCAATATATCTTTTATTACATATGCTCACTACATGTGCATGCACGTATAAATCTTTGGCATGTGTTTACTAAATTGTACAATCGTGTTGTTGTCAAATGAGCTCACTATATTTAGGTACTTGTATTAAATCTTTGACATGCTGTCATCTAAGTGAAAAAAAAAACGATTAAGGTACCATTAAAATATGGAATTGTACCATTATTATTATCTCATTAAGTTGACAATGTGTTTACTAAATTGAATTGAATTAAATTCACAATGATATTGATGTTGTCAGATGTGCTCACTTCATTGACTGAGAAAATAATATCTTCGACGTGTGTTTACTAATATGTACAATATATTTTGCCCAAATCAGCTCACAAAATATCCGATACACAATTAAAATTGTTTTATGTGTTTATTTGTACAACTAAAACATTGTTCTGACTGAAAACGTTATGCTTTATATTTTTACTGTTCACTACATTAAATTGCAAAGCATACCTCCACAAGCAACGTCACCATCCCAGCTACCATCCCCAAGGCACGTTATCACGGGCGGGGATCGAGCCGGGAGAACACCTGCCCTGCACTTGAACTTGATCTGGTCGCCGTAGAAATAAGATGTGCCACTCATCCTTACAACGTTGACAAAGTCGCGGAGCCTCGGCTTGCCACAGAATACTCCTGAAAAGAAGTACGAGGCTAAAGTTTGCTTAAATTTTACGAAGAAGGCGCAAATTTCGCCTAAAGTTTGTATCATTCAGTACATTTTAGGATCTCTTTGTAAGTGAATTTTAAAATAGTAACGCTATAACAACTTTGGCTTTAATTACCGTATAATGGGTTTTTTTCGCGAGCATAATATTTTCGCTTTTTTCGCGACCGATTGAATTCGCTAAAATTAAAAACGCCAAAAATTCCCAACAACGTTCGCGTTAATTTCTGTTAGCGCACTTTTCGCTAAAATTACAACCGCGAAAATTAAAATTACGACAAAATCGCGAAAATTTTCGATCGCGAAAATAACCAATTATACGGTATATTTACTCGTAGGTTGATTGTGTAAGAGTATTATATAGCATTTACTTTGTTTACAGGTTTTTCTACTCTTAGACTAATAGTTTGTATTGTAAATATTATTAATTGAAATATTAGATTATAAATTTTGATTTTTTAAAACACAATATTTTGTCCCGGTACGAGACCAGGCAACTTTAAGGGCAATTTGGTTCATGTTTGATTTCGGACAGCTTCAAACTCGGCTTTAAGACAAAACCTCCAGATCGACCTTTTCCAGGAAACTTTACCCATGAAGACTCAACTGACTGCATATTTCAACACTCTCGGGAATTTGAAGTACTTTCTAGAAAACAATAACATATATCCAGCAAAAAAAGACTTATAATAATTTTTCCCTTACTTTCACAAATCCCTTCCGGCTGCGACCAAGTTTGATCGACATGACACGTGGACAACATGTCACCTGTAGCCTTGTAACCCTCTTCACACTGAACATTAGCTTGTTGACCAACCGTCCGATCCGATGGCATAGATCTTGCGCGTGGAACTGGCGCAGTCACCATGCATGACAGTCCAGCTGAATAACAATAACTCTGATAACATTAAGTACACAATCTTACAAACATCTACCAGCAATCACAAGTTTTGCACATTTTTAATATAATTAATGATATTGGGATTTGAGAAACAAAGAACGTCTGAATAACTAAAAAACTAATATAATGTTGTTTTTTATAGAAATGACAGAGGCTGAGCGGGTTATTTGTCAAAAATATTGTATTGATTGATCTCTTATTCGGAAAAGGTATATGTTTTGCCATAGGGAACATAACCAAATATCGGCTATAAACTCGACGAAAAAAAGCACTGCAGCTTTGGATGCTAGTTTCAGAGGATGCTAGTTATCTAAAATAGTATACAGTTTTATCCGAAGAGTGGCTAGTGTCAGGGCTTTCGTGCTGAGTATATTTCGGCTATATAAATATGATATGTGTTAACCGTTCCCAATGTTACTCTAGAGATTTGGTGAATACCCACAACAACACAAACTTGGTCACGTTAGAGCCAAAAAGGTAGCCGCAAAAGCAATCAAAGATTGAAGGTGACTGCAATAAAGTAATAAAATATGGAACTATTACATATGACTTTACAAAACCAGCGTGCACCATTAATTTCCTGTCCGGGAATTCTCGATATGCCCCTATGTATTTTGACCATTTGTTATTGTCAACCTAAATTAACAAGTCATTAGGCACCCGAAGCATTAATACAGTCCAACAATATAATTTTTATTGAATTTAAGTATCAGTTATCCAGTAACATGTTTCTTAGCAGCTCGATAGTACAACTTTACGATAATTCTGTTCTTATATACTAATTACAGTCAAACCTCTAATAAGTAGCCACCCGAAGGAGTAACAAAATGTGGCTGCTTTACACAGGTGGTTGTTTAGGCTGGTAAAATAAGGACAAAATGTCGCTTTATGACATATTCAAACTTGCAGTTTAAGAAATGAGATTACGGAATGCAGTTGGCTGCTTAGGCAGGGTCAACTTTAATTATTGATACCATCGCCTAAACAAGCTTAAAACCGCGTATGTCTCACCTAGATCCGGCTCGCACTTTGGAACATCAGAGCTCCAATATCCCGTCTCCAGACACTCAAGCTGGCCCTTCCCGATCATCTGATATCCGTCCGAGCAACCCAGTTCCACCATATCCCCGTACTGGCTCTGTGATTTCAGTTTACCATTTAAAGTAATACCATTTAGTGGAATAGTCAACTGCTTGCACACAACTCCTGTAACAGTAAAATCCGGCATTATCCTGATACTCTGTATTAACAGGGTATCTGCCTACTTGTTCAAATGGGGCGCGTCACGGGAAAAGGTACCTTCGGACATTTTTAGTGATATTTTAGTTTTTACTTTATTTAGAAAGAACTTACAACTGTAAATCAATTTCTTATAACTAATATGTGATTTTGTTACACATTTTGACTATACAATTGTATTTTTACCGCGAAATGCATAATAAATAATGTCGTCTGCTCAGGTTTATGACGTAATTTTAAAGAATGACGTCAACTGTCCGAAGGTACCTTTTCCCGTGACGCGCCCCAAATGATCAAGATTCTTAGGTAGTTTAATATAAAATAGATGAAAAGAGAACTTTGAAAGCCATCGAGCACGACAAACATGAAAATAGTGCATGCTCGGTTTGTTTGAGCCTGTTTATGGACAGTGATGAAAATGCATATTACTGCCCAAGCGATTACTTCTGTATTTTGTAGTTCATTACTTCTGTTTTGGGTAAAAATAACTAACATATCAACGTATTTTTACCAAGAAATGATAGTGTTCGTCATATCTAGGTAGAAGCTATCAAACATGGAAATTCAGGACTGCATTGTTATTTTACGTCGTTAATAGAGATGCGTCGGTAATACAAAGTTCGAGTATAAATTGAGCATGACTTACATCAAATTAATTATAGATAACATAAAAGTGACGTAATCATCTAATAACAAAATTGATTTGATCTATTAGACAATAAAGATAAATTTTACTTTAAACAGTCTATGTTACATGTAAGCTGCGAATTCGCGTCGTACATTTATTCAAACATGAACTTTAATTTCCGTGGAAACGTGTAAATACATGTTTAAAATTCTTTAAAACGAAAAGCTTATACAATGATATACAGAGCAACTGAAATATGAATTTAAAATAATTTTTTGTCTGCTTTCGCAAAACTAAACATTATAGAACCGAATAGCACTATCGAAAAGTCTTCTGTCATTAAATGGGAAATAAAAGAAAGGCGCGATTAATGCTTGAAAATATTGTGCCAGCTAACTATTCTATCAATAGATGTATTACTGATGAATAATATTCTTTTTTTCAAATGGGGCGCGCCACGGGAAGAGGTACCTTCGGTCATATTTTGTGACATTTTAGTTGTTACTATATTTAGAAAGAACTTACAACTATCTATCAGTTTCTCAGAACTAACAAGTGCTTTTCTTACACATTTTGACAATAAAATGACATTTTTAACCCAAAATGCATAATAAACAATGTCGTCTGCTCAACTTTATGACGTCATTTCAATGATTGACGTCAATTGTCCGAAGGTACCTTTTCTCGCGACGCGCCCCAAATCATGATGTAAATGATGTCTGTGTACGTACGTTCACAGCGCGGTGATCGGACCGTCCACTCTCCGGTCGCTTGACACACTGACGTTGAGTCTCCTATCAAGTTGAAACCTTTCTCGCAGCTTAGTGTGACCGTGCTCTCGTATGTAAAGCTATGTTTGAAATGAAACAGAAAAAATGTTATCATAATAATTGTTTCTGAATGCGCAGAATGCAGCACATGAATTTTCATACTACTACATTGTTGTTTGTAGGCATATTCTCTAGGAGCTCAAACATCAATTTAACTAATCCTTGAATTAAACGAACATTGAATTTGTCTTAAAGTTGTGTTTTAGATACTAGAATAGCATAAATGATGTAATCTTATTTCGAATTTGAACTTTAACATTTCAGATATGTTTAAATCAGGCTTCCTACACAGTCCTTGAATCCTGGAAAATTACTTAATTTTGAAAAAGACCTCAAGGTCTTGAAAAATGATCAATCTCCATAAAAATTGTGTTTAAACAGTGTCAGAAGAATCGGTATTTTAATCCTTGAAATTTGGTGAAATTTCCTTAAACGTCCTCAAAATGCCCTTTGTTTGTTAACAAAATTATGGGAACCATGTTAAATATTTACCTGGCTCCAGTGACGCGTAAATGATCCGCAGTTGGTGGTTTCCCACAACTTATTGGCTCACAGAAAGGTTTCCGCCCGTCCCAGTTGCCTCTAGCACCGCATGTAAGCACTGGGTCTCCATTCAAACTATAGCCCAAATCACAATTATAGTTAGCAGTGGATTCAAATGTCGTGTTTCTGAAACTACGGACTCCGTGCTTCACTTCAGGCGGAGCCCTACAATCTACCCGCTCGCACCTAGGTGGATCACCCTCAAACTGCCACTGTTTGCTGGCGGTACATCTTGCGGAAGCGCTTCCGACAAGATAAAACCCATCGTTGCAAAGGAAAGACGCAATGCTGCCTATGTTTGAACCAAGTGTCATAGTTGTTGAAGAATGCGGGAATACAAGTGGAGATCCACATGTCTGGAGGATACATTCCGGTCGCAGACCCGCCCATGAACCGTCATAGGCACAGGTTAGCGTGGAATTTCCAATCATTTCATAACCAGCCGCGCAACTGTAGTTAACCTTTGATTTGTAAAAGAAATCACTTCCCCGATAAAATGCATTGGTGATGTTTGGCGGAGGACCGCAGGAGATTGGTTCACAGACCGGGGGCTTTCCTGACCAGACCCCGGTAGCCAGACATGTAGTAGATTTCTGCCCAACGAGTCGGAATCCCACATCACAAACGTAACTGACCTCACTGTTATAGGTATGGTCACCTGGGTCGTTAATTACCGAGTTTGGAACATCTGGTGGCTTACCACAATCAATGGGGACACAACTCGGAAGTGTACCGATCCAGGCTCCGTTTTCATCACATCGTATTGTTGGTGTGCCTTTAACTCTAAATCCTAAATAGCATAAATACTGAGCTTCGCCTTTATAATTATATGATGAAACGGCCACTTTGCTGTTAGGAACAGGCGTAGGCTCACCACAACGAACCAGGGAGCAAGTTGGGATCGTGCCGGTCCAAGTTCCATTCTGCGAACATGTCAACGTTCTGTTGCCAGACGAAACTTCATAGCCGACTTTACACGTGTATCGTGCTTTGGATTTGTACAAATACTGCGTAGTGGAACTGAGAGGAACTGAGTTTTCGACAACAGGCGGAGCCTCACAAAATACTAGACTGCAGTATGGGTCCGATCCTTCCCATGTCCCTCCTTTTTGACAGACTCGACGTTCCGAACCATGCAATCTGTATCCTTCGTCGCATTTATAAATTACCACAGACCCCACTCCTGATCCAGTTTGATTTTTTATTCCGTTACTAAGTTTGGGTGGCTCAGGACAGCCAGTTTCTTCGCAATAGGGCTCGGTCCCATAATCCCAGTCACCGTTTGCTCCACAGCGAGGTCGTGCTTTCCCAACCAGATAGTATCCATCGTCACATTGGATTTCTACCTCATTTTTGTATTCGTTGCCATTCGTAATCACTTCGGCATTCTTGATATCTGGAAACGGGGGACAAGTCACAATATCACATTGGAAATTGGACTGCGACCAAGCGCCGTTTGCTTGGCAACGTTGGATGTTCACTCCGCGACCTATATATCCCTCTGCACAAGAAAGCACAGCAGTAGATTCAAATGAGCCAGTTTTCTCGCCACCAGGTAGGTTGTAAACAACATTCTTTGGGATTGGTGGAGCCCCGCATGATATTTTAATACATGTCGCATCAGCCCCTCCCCACTGTCCAATCGACAAGCACAACCTTCTAGCTTCACCGACTATTGTATACCCTGCATCACACTGGTACTGCACGACATCGCCATAAAAGAACTCACTTCCTTGATAAAAACCATTCTGCAATTGTGGAGGATTTGAACACTTCACTCTCTGACAGAACGGATCAGCACCCGTCCATTCATAACTAGCCAAACACAATCTAAAGTTAAACCCAACTAACTCGTAACCTTCAATGCACTCGTATGTAATTCTGCTACCTTGGCCATATCCGTCTGCCGAAAACCGCCCGTTTTGAAGCGGTGCTGGTCTCGGGCACTCGTTCCTTACGCACCGTGGTTCCACTCCGCTCCAGTTACCACTCTGCGTGCAATTTCTCACACTGGGACCATCAAGTTGATATCCTTGGTTGCAGAGATATTCAAGTTTACTTCCGTATGTATAGATAGTTCCTTGTACAATAACGTTGAGGTTTGGTTCCGGTCGCGGACAGATGATATATACACAACTCGGAGCATTTCCTGACCAGGAACCATCTGCCTGGCACGTTCTAAAGTTATTTCCGCCAACAATTGTATAGCCTTCATCACATTGATATTCAATGATGCCTTCGAAAGTATAATCATTACCCACAATTCTTTGGTGCAGAGCCGAGAACGGTGGAAAGCATGAAATCTTCTCACAGCGGGGAATATCAGCGTTCCATGTCCCGTCTGCTTGACATTCTAAAGAACGATCTCCTCTTAGAAGATAACCCGAATTACATTCAAAAATAATCGACGAACCGAAGGTAAGCTGTTCGAATCTCATGATTCCGTTGGCAAACCCACCCGCTGTAATGTCTGCACACGGCGTTGCATTACAAGTTGGTGCCTGTAGATTCCACGTGTCGTCCGCTTGACACTCTCGAGTATCTGGTCCGTTCATTGTATATCCCTCCAGGCAAATATAGGTAGCTGTACCTGTTTGCACGAGAACTTGCCCATTTACTGGGGGTTCTAACCTAGGACAATTTAGTCTTACACACACAGATTCTACTCCGCTCCAAGTTCCGTTTTCTAGACACGTTCTATTTGTAGCGCCCTGTAGCCTGTATCCTGGACGACAGCTGACAGAAACGGTTGCTCCAAACTCGGTCTGAAATCCTAAATGAAACGAAGTATATTAATTCTACATTTGTTATCGTAATCCTATATAAAAAACAAAAATAATACTTACATGTAATAGAACTTAAATATGAAAATTTTGCAGCCTTTCCACGAGATGTTATGGAAATGCTCTTAGTGTATCACATATGATATGTATTTAAACATTAAACAGTGCCAATTTTGATCCATCCCAAAACGATTGTGTGAACATGGAACCTTCAATGTCGTATTACAGTCTGGACACCACATATAAGAATGGGTGCCGTAAACAAGAAAGCAAAAGCGGAAATGAACAAAATAAAACTTTGACAAGGGGCTTGAGAATACAGATCCAGCGTATCACAGAAATCTTCAAAGTCAAACATTAAAAAGCCGTAATTATACCTTTAGCTGATTGAACAATTCTATACTGGCTTGGATGTTATAACCACCCAAAAGTCGAACAACATAAATTGAAACGAAAACAATAATCCTGGAGTAATATCAACAGACTTAAGAATCGTCCTCAACGACAATCAAAGAGCGTTATTCAGATCAGTGACATGAAACCAATTGCAAAAGCGCTGCAGAGCGTAAGGTTTCGGCGATGTATCCGAAACCACAGCACTGGGATTTAAGTAAGTATCGTCACAAAAATAAGGAAAATATAAATCCATTTAAAGTAAGAAAAGTCGCTGTATAATCATCACAGAGGAATAACATTAAACAAGGGGTACTCATTTTTTACATAATTTTATTCAACGTTTTGGTTTGTTTCTATTGGTGGTTTCAACATCTCAGTCCGTACACAAATTTAGATATTGTTTAATCACCCGAAGGCTATAACTCTTGCATTTTGCGTCTACTATGATACGCAGTAAAAAGCTAAACCTGTCTTAGCATCCATCTGCTGTTAGATACCACCCGTGTTAAACAGCTAGTTTAAATATGTCCTAAACTGACAATTTATTTCAGCCACCTGTGTTAAGCATCCACTTTTTGTCAATCGCTTTGGGTGGCTGCTTATACAGTGCCCAAGGTTATAAAGCTGAGCATGGAAACCAGTCTCAAATCTCAAGCATCTGATTGGCTGAAATGGCGACTGGTCGCCATTTCAGCCAATCAGATGCTTGAGATTTGAGACTGGTTTCCAAACTCAGCTTTATAACCTTCAACCCAGGTTTGACTGTATTTGTTATGTCAAAATTACATTATGTTTAATTCGAATTTTGCTTTCTCGAGTTAACCTTATATGCTTTATCCGGACGAACCAACCTCACACCACTAGCATGCATGCTCTTACCTAGCACCTCATTATAAACTCACACGTTTCATTTCTCAAAGTACTAGTATTTTATAACCTGTTACCTGAAAACAACTCTATTTTACAACAAACAATTGCAACAAAATCGCTAATTAGGTGAAATCATTTAAATTAATTAGTATTCCGTTGACTGTTATATGGCTATAAAAGCAGCAAAATGTGTGTATAAACTTATATTTACACGTAGAACGTAATTTTTTTCAATCAAATGTATGACAAAAAATTACCAGATGTTTGTCCAAATCGTATGTTGAGTCTCGGGCATTCTACAGCAGTACACACAGGTATTGGTCTATCCCACTGCCCACTTGCTAGACACGTCCGTGTGTTAGCCGGTCCATCTATGTAATACCCGGGGTCACAAACATACGAGATTACCGAGCCATATGTATATACCTCGCCAATCATCCTCCCGTTAGAAGTTACCCTGGACGGCTTATCGCACTGTACGATTTCGCACACGGCTGCTTGTCCGCTCCAACTCTTTTCTTTTGTGCATACGCGAGTTCTGTCCCCAATAAGAATGAAACCAATGTCACATGAGTAGGTTGCAGTAGCTTGGAAATTTGTGTCCTCAAAAATGATGGAACCATTGGTAATACTAGCTGGTACCCCGCACGAGATGGCTTGACACACCGGTACTTCCCCCGAAAAAGATAAATTAGCCGAGCACCGGCGGACCTCCAGGCCCACTAACTCGTAACCTTCATTACACATATAGCGTATAACCGAACCAAGTTTTAAATCTTTATAGTCAATGCGTCCATTTAAAATCGCATCCGGAGGCAAACATTCGATCGCGTTACAAACAGGTGCTTCGTCTGACCATGTTCCGTCAGCTTCACAGTTGAGATTTGCTTCTCCGACCAGTTCATAACCTTCGCTACAAATGTATCGCACAAAGCTTCCAAATTCTAGGTCTATACTAGAGACAATTGCGTTCCCGTTTTGAACCGGAGATGGTTGGGGACAGTTCACAATCAAACATTCCGGCAAATTTGCTTCCCATTGTCCTGTTTCTAAGCATAAAATTTCCCCTCTTGGATTCAGACTGTTTAATGATATTTGATAACCCGCGACACATCGGTAAGTTACTCGATACCCAATTTCAAATTTCTCAAGATTTTGTGGGTTTAAATAAGTGGCGTGATCGACATTCGGTGGACTGCTGCACTCAATAGGCAAACAATCCGGCGCTTCAGCGGACCACCGTCTGTTAGCCATACAGGTTAAAGTTGCTACACCATCTAAATAAAATCCTTTTTCACAAATATATGTTACGGTTTCTTGGAAAAAGAAGGATGTTTCCACGTAAATTCCATTGTCAACAACTGCCGGGGCAGGACATTCGATGCGATTACATACAGGAACACCGTTTTGCCAACTGCCGGTTTCCCGACACACTCTTTCTTCAGAACCTACTAGTTGGTATCCGGCATCACAAACGTAACGAATAACATTATTTAAAGTATAATCACGACCAATGATGTTACCGTGTTCAATTGGGTCTGGTTTCCCGCATGACACCGGTTTACAAACGGGAAGTGTTCCGCTCCATGAAGAGTTCTCTAAGCACTCTCTTTGTTCATTTCCAACAATTCTGTAGCCTAAATTACACCGGTAACGTATTGTGTCTTTGTACGAGAACGCATCCCCCTCGAAATATCCGTGCAAAATATCATCCGGGCGACCACAGCGGACGGGAGTGCATTCGGGAGGTGCGGGACTCCATTCGCCTGTTTCATAACATTCCAAAACATTATCGTGTGTGAGTGAATAACCCTTGTCGCAAATGTAAGTCACCTGCGCTAGAAATTCCTGTCCCGTCGCCTGATACGTTCCATGGTCTATATCTGTCGGCTTATCGCACATAACCACCGTACATTCCGGAAGATTGGATTCCCACTGTCCTGTTGGTAAACAGTTAATTCTTCCTAGTGGGTTGATACTATTCTTTGAGAAATTGTATCCAAACTCGCAGACGTATTGCGCAATAAATGCAACAGAAAATTCCTTGAGATTATTCGAATTTTGAAACCGACCATTAGCTATTTCCGGTGGAGCTTTACACGTCTGCGGATCGCATGTCGGTATACTTTTGTCCCAGGTACCATCTCGCTGACAATAAACGCTGGTATGTTCGGTATAGAAATTGTTTCCCGGCGTACACACGAAGAAGGTGTCAGACCCAGGGGCATAGGTATTGTCCGGTGTTGGGTTCTGTACCAGCGTGTTTTCTGATAAAACCGGAATGCTGCATTTGATTACTGAAAAGAATGTTGAACAATGGAGACCAAGATCATAAAACAAAATCTGGAGATCAGTCTCAAATCTCAAGCATCTGAGACAATGCGATGTAGCATGTTACAATGCAACAATGCGATGTAGCATGTTAAGCTTTTGTGGCAAAGATACATATCACATTAATTTAGTAATACGCATTTTTAAGTGCTAGAAGCAAGAAGTACGGAATGAATCTAAAGTTCATAACGGGACAGCCTTTATCCAAAATCAAAATTTAGTGGTGCAAAGCCTAGACTATTGCCTACAAAAATATGGGAAAAAGTGTTTCTCCGAATTCGAAACTGGCAAACTCGTCGTTGAATAGAGACCAACAGAAGTTTATTATTTAAGAAGACTGAACTTCTCTAACGTTTCCTTGAAACAAAACAATCCCAAAAGGAGTTAAGATATGCAAACGGCGCTCATTGAAATTTCACCATGTTGTGAAATCGGAAATAACCTAAGCAGTCTTTAAGTGAACTAAAGCATAATATACGTAAGTATATATTTATAAATAAGTCATTCTGATAATGAGATGTGCAAATTCCACAATACGTAGAAAATTATAAACTTTTAAGAAAAATTATAGTACAAGAACATTTTGATCACCACATCATTAATTACAAATATCTGTCTAAGAAATCCGCCAGAGACCAAAAAAACCCTTATTTTTCCTACGTTCTTACATTCACAAACAGGTGCATCTCCTTCCCAAAAGCCGAATTCCCCGCAATATCTGGTGGCAGATCCCACAAGCTTAAACCCTTTGTCACAGAAATACCGGATACGGTTATCGAACGTAAACCTCTGTCCCTCTATCCATCCGTTAGTTATCTGGCCCGGGTAACCACACTGCACTCCTGTAAATAGAGTTGTGGTTACTAATTTCTCAATTCGTCAACCATTAACGAATAATAACACGTTCGAATCTCTCGTATATACAGATTACATTTTGCTATTTACATGTAGTCAATACAGTTTAGCAAAACACCGTCACATGAAGACTTAGCAATTATCATGATAATTTGAAGTATCTGAGTTGCTTTTCTGGAGCTCCTCACTAGTCAGTGCCCAATGTTATAAAGCTGAGCATGGAAACCAGTCTCAAATCTCAAGCATCTGATTGGCTGAAATGGCGACTGGTCGCCATTTCAGCCAATCAGATGCTTGAGATTTGAGACTGGTTTCCAAACTCAGCTTTATAACCTTCAACCCAGATCTGCGAACTGGACTAGTAAAAAATGGGTTGACAACAATCGGCAAACTACGGTTTTCTTCTCTGTGCAACGACCAGACCCGGCTGTTTTTAATTACGCATAAAATGTAATTATGCTGATTTTTTATGTTGTTGTGAAAACTCCTTCGAGATGCTATTTATAACTTGATTGATAATGTATTATCTGCAACTTCCTGTTTTAGTGATAGGCAACGGCGCGTTTCTCCATCCTTGTTGAAACTCTGGACCGGATGCAAATTTCCCAAAAAAGGGAGTTTATTTGGGACAGTCTTTGAGTTTATTTGGGACAGTCTATGGGTTTATTTGGGACAGTCTTTGGGTAGTACCTATGATGATTGTAAATGTTCTGGCCAAACATCTCATGAACCTTTATTGCTGCCCAAAAGGAGGTTCTAGCAACCCCGCTGAACCCCTCTTAATCCGCGTCTGTAACCGTACATTCATTCACTTATGTAGGCGCACAGAACCAGTGACTTTGCTTTTGTGAAAGAAACAAGTGGCAACCATGCCCATGCTCGCAGCCGCTATATACTCACTTGCGCATGTAGGAACCTTTCCTTCCCACTCGCCGGTAACCAGGCAAAGTCTCCGCCTCCTGCCAGCAAGTGTGAACCCGCGGCTACAACTGTACTCGGCAAACGAACCAGCACTAAGGCCGTTGTTTTCAACGTTTCCATTTTCCACTTGCTCCGGCATAGGACAATCTGTGACAAAATATAATTTGTACACATTAGTTCCTCGTTAATTGTAATTTTAAAACAAATACTTTCTTAATATTTCTTTTTATTTTCGCAATTCATCTTAACATTTAGAAATAAGACAATAACTTAATTATCATAAAAAATAATGTTTTCATGAAGTGCACTGATGTCCAGTTAAATCTGAACCAGTCTATGACACAATGATTACAAATAAAATATGTCGTTTTGCATCCATTTAACAGTAAATATTTAATTATTTACCTGCTGAGAATGAAACATTACAATTTCTCATTGAGATAAGAATTTATTTTAATAATTAAAACAGGTATCGTTCAAATTTACAGTAACAAATACTTTATGATAATTGGGGTTTAGAAGATAAAGCACCTATTAATTTTAAGAAATTCAATGTGATATGGGTAAATTTAATTTCAAATTTAACATAATTGGAATTTTATCATAATAGCATATTTGAACGCATGCTTGTGAAAGTGTGAATATTAAAGTAAATCATACCTGAATATAGTATACACAAATCCGCATTGTAGAAAAACGTAGAATGATACAAGTAGATGCCAAAATCTCCGCTGTTTAAGCCATTCCTGTGTACAAGACATGCAGTTTGCCATGCGCAGAGCGAAACAAATGAATAAATATTAAGTTGGTTACATATTTATTTTAAATAAATAAATGCAATATACATATGACAGGCTTACGAAGTTTATAATGCGATAGCAATATAATGTACACATGCTGCGTAATTCTAGATTTAAGCAGCACTTTTCTTAACATCGGATCCATAATTGTTGGTGAAATGCTAAAATGGCGCTTGATCCCAGAGTTCTTAGCGTGCAAGGTCAATGTCATCACAAAAATAGCCATGTATACATATAAACTCAGCCACAAAGCATAGGAATACATCGTCGGCGGTGTTTCTTGTTGATTTTACCTTTACAAAAGTCTACTGGCGTGCCAGAAACGGAGCCTTGTATATTTCCAGATATGTCTGTCCACGAAATGACGTCACCCATCTTTTTTACACAACTTTGCCTTAGTGATTCGATGTCTTCTAGTGAGAGCTCCCTGCTCCAGACATTTAGTTGTGTCAGCTGACCAATAAATGACTCCGGGCTGGAAAATCCTCCTCCTAGAGTGTCTTGCTCTTGTCCAATAACAAACTGACCGCCACCTTCATATAAGAAATACAATAATAATGGGGTAGTCGCAAGGAAAGTGTGTCATCGGACAGGCTGAAGTCAACCTTTGAAATGACGTCATAAAGTGTAGCAGAAGACACTAACAATTGTGAATTTCGAGTAAGTTAATACTGTAAGGTCAAAATATGTAAAACAAACCAATTAATTATGAAAAAAAAACACACAATCATTTTAAGTATGATTTAATGTAGTCACAACTAAAATATCAAAACATATCGCAGAAGACATATTTTCTAAGTATCAGCCAGGAGGGATGCTTGATATTTGAGACTGGTCTTCAATCTTAGTTTTATTTTGAAAATCTTGAACCTTGACTTCGAAGATATTATTTCGTATTGCCAGAGATTTTTTACCTTTGATAGTTTGCCCATTGGCGAGATTCCTTCCGCTGTCTAGCGGCACACCGTCCATATAAATCTTCCACGAGCCTCGGTTAGAAGACCACATGACGCACACGTGGTGCCAATCCCCGCTGTTTGCTTTTATAGTCGTCGTTACCTTTTCTCCGTTTATATAAAACACGAATCTGAAATTCAAATAGGTTCACCGCTGAAAGCCTGAAATGATTCAATTTTAAAAGTCTGTGCAGTGTCATAGTAGGGTTTGCGAGGCTGTTTTAACCCTAAGTTTTAGCCAAATTCAGTCACTCGATTCAATGGCAAACACATTTCCGTTTCTAAAATAAACTAAATAATACATAAACATTGTTCTAACTTCTAACTACACTGATCAAGGACCTGGGATAAAATATGTTAACTAAGAACATAATAAGATAGTACATTATTTTCGCTCCTTTTTTATAGAATATCGTTTAATTCTCTTCTTGCCTTTAGAAACCATTGACATTTGGGGCGCATCATGGGAAAAGTGAGTAAGAAAATCACTTCTTAGTTGCGAGAAATTAAAAGATAGTTAATTTCTTTCCAAATATAGTAATAACTAAAATGTAACAAAATATGACCGAATGTACCTTTTCCCGTGACGCTCCCCATTTTTGTCACAGTCACAAATGGTAGAGTTTGTTAGGAGGATAAAGTTGATGATGCGACCATAAACGCTGCAACAGCTTTAATCTAACTGCTAAGCAATCTCATCATCGCAGAATCGAATATAACTGTCCAATTTTTTAAACTGTATTTTAAATAATGGGACAGAGTTCTGGGTAAACAGAGCACAAACCCATTTGTGAGGATCTTCAAGACTTTGTGACTTTTGTTTTACTCACTATTTGATAAAATCTCAATGGTTTTCAAAATCATTTAGGGAATTTAGTGATACTTTCATACAAAGAAGCGAAAGCGGCGTATGTAGGTAACGTATTATGTACAAGTTTGGAGATAATTCTTTGATTTCATGCTGAGAATTTATGATCATAAGATCACTGTAGTTAAACATTGGTTACATGTAAATGTAGTTCCTTACCACCTCATATTTACACTTCAACTTCATTCTTTACGATAAAGTCTTATCCACCTAGCGAATCATAATTTCCAATGGTAAACAGTGTAACGTAATAGTCTAAAAGGCGTGGCTACTGTAGAGCCGTTCGCATTATTGGACGTTGCACGATGTTTTGACGTGTGACGTCGCCGTGCACGCAACTTTTGGCACGAGTTGCTGCGAAAAAGCGTGCCGTCAGTCACTTTGTCGTCAATCTAGCTGTTCCAACAGCCATTCGAAAAAGCCGTAATTCACGAATTCTTCAAGTTATTTCTGTATTAAAGAGAATATTAATGAGTGTAAATATAAGGATTGAATCGATATTTGATAGTTTCCATTTGGGTAAGAAAAACAGTTGGATTGTTTAAAGTACGCGTGAAGCCCTTCGGGCTTCACACACTTTAAACGATCCAACTGTTTTCCATACCCAAATGGAAACCATCAACTATCGCTTCAATCCTTAAATAACATTATCAACGAAATAGGAATATCAAAGCTTAAGCTTCAAATGTTAAATGCAACATTTCTACATACCCGTCGTAGTCAGTTAGGGTGAATATGTTATCTCCGTCTTTAGTGGCATAGGAGAATGGGGTACCCTGATTCTTTTCATCGTCTGTTTTCATCCAAAAACACGCGGTCACAGAAGTCAAGTCTGGGGCCAGTGGGACACGGGCGTAGTCCGTGATACTCGCCGTGGAAGGGAAATCAAGTTGGAAGTTAATATCTATTTCTGAAATTTAATATACGCAGTGATTATCTGGCTATTTTACAGCCCGTTAAATAGTAAACATGATTCTTTCAGAACAAACTCGCTTAATAATTGATAAATAATGCTTGTTCATGCCAAATCATAAATGTTTTGGACATCTAAATGAAAAATTCCTCACAATTTGATATATAAATAATTTGATGGTATAAACTTTAAAACTCTGCATTATTCAGGGCATTTTCCTTATTTATTAGAGGTCGTCTAAAGGCGCTATCCCCTCAGAAAATCATGCAGTATTCCCCCACAAAGTAACTTTAGATAAGGTTTTGGATATTTTCCCTTAAGACAATAAATAAATCTATTTTCCCCAAAATACATGGCCCCTTCCCCCGGCAGTTAAAAAGGCCCTGAAGTTGGATATAGAAACAGTTTTTTCCAACACCTATATGTGTAAAAAAATCTCTCTACTTGTAAAAGTAAAATAATCTGAGCTATTTGATACAAAGAAATACTATTAAATATAAAGAAATCCGCTATTAGTCCACAGCTTCACTTACCTGATGTGCAGTCGGGTCCAGTTGTACCCCTCGGGCAGTGACACTTGAAGCCCCCAGGCAGATCCTCACATTTGGCCCCCTTTGAACATGGATTACTGCTACACTCATTGATGTCCGTCTCGCACTGCTTTCCAGCAAAGCCAGGTTTGCATGTGCATCTGGTGCATTTAGTATAAACAATTTTTTTTTAACTATTGAAAATAAAATCACAAAGTAATATGTAACAACTTTTTAAATATTACACTTAATTGTAAAGAGGATATGTAAACACTGTGGGGAATCACATGATCAAAATAATCTCTAAGCTATAGGGAAATTTTGAATTTTGTGAAGTTTTCATTTCTGAGTTGCACAAATAGAATTTATAAATGTACTATCATATGACCACAGACTAAATGTTTTATACTACAACTGCTAACGAGTGTTTTGTTTAGAATTTTACCAGATTACCTCTGCAGTGCCATGTTTTATAGTGCTTGGGTGTTCTGAATTAAGAGGAAGAGGTCATGGGCGAAATGTTGTCAGTATAATTATACCTTCCAGTAGGCATATGAAAGGCTACATAATAAAGCTTCACACAAACCATGGACAAAATATACTTCATTTTTCATTGTTTTGCATTTGTTTAGAGATTATTTTGATCATGTGATTCCCCACAGTGGTAAAGACCTAATCAATATATACTCCACTCGAAATGTAATACTATATTCTATGCTTTGCTGCTCTGGTTAACCATTTGCTACATGATATACAGTTACTTTTATATCCCATGTGTGACCAGTTTAGATCCAGATCATTCTGCACATCCATGCAGTCTGATCTGGATTGAAAACTAGTCACTTGTTTCCCAGACAACTTTGCTAAAAGCGACTAGTGAAGATCTTTATTAGACTGCTTCGATGTGTAGGCAAATTTAGATCTACACTGGTCGCCATTTGATATATGCCGTATATATGAAGTGAAGGGTTAACTTAACGCTATGTCTTTATATTTACACTTCAACTTCATTCTTTACGATAAAGTCTTATCCACCTAACGAATCATAATTTCCAATGGTAAACAGTATGACGTAATAGTTTAAACTGTTTTCCATACCCAAATGGAAACCATCAACTATCGCTTCAATCCTTAAATATCACATAATAAATGTTTAATAACCTTCAATTTACATAGTTCATCAATGAAGTATGGCTTACCTGTATGTGCCCACTTCATCTACGCATGTCCCTTCGTTAAGACAAGGTCCACTTGCACAGTCATCATCATTTATCTCACACTGACCTCCCTTTATTCCATTAGGACACTCGCAAGTATAGGCTGCGATTCCGTCTTTACAAGTACCACCGTTCAAACATGGCTTAGAGGCACAGTCGTTTGTGTTTATTTCACACAGTTCGCCTATAGACGACATGGAAAATAAAGTTATTACTAAATGACAAAATAAAAGTAAAATAATAACAACATTACATATGTCATAGAAATGGAAAATAAAATAATAAAAAAATACACATGGAATCTTAAATAATGAATTAGTGAAGAACTTTAGTGTTTATAGGATACCTACAAGTTGCCCTGCATGTTCTTCAGGCATAAATCGATATTTTATCGCGTTCATTAGTGTATGGAAAACATTGTTAAAAGTCTGTAAAGCCCGAACTAACCTTCGAATCCGTTCTGACATCGGCACGAGAATCCGTTGCCTGCATCGACACAGGTGGCCCCGTTGGCACAGGGAGATTTAGCACAATCGTCGATATCTGTCTCGCACTTCTTTCCTGTAATGATTTTATAACATTATTATAACTTTGACTTACTACACGAAAAATTACTCCGATAACAATGTGTTTTCAAGGCAACTGAATTTGCTTTCAAAGTTTCAACACCAAGCGGCACACAGTTTATGAAAATTATTGTACCAACTCGTCTATTCCAATATTCTTTTCATAACCAATTTATTCCTTCGAATTTATAACAATATACACTAATTAAGTAATGATACAATGTTAATCTAAAAGTTCCAAAACATATTCAATACCTATAAAATTAAAATACAGTGTAAAAAATATGACATGTCTAAATGTGCTATAAATCAAAACAGCGCTTTAACTAACATTGTTAAAGGCTATGTTTAATGCATCATCTGCAGATAACCTTTAGTCAGTACTGTTATCAGTAAATTAACCCGTTACCGATGTCATGCAGTGATTGTTACGTATATCATCTGCAGATAACCTTTAGTCAGTACTGTTATCAGTAAATTAAGCCGTTACCGATGTCATGCAGTGATTGTTACGTATATCATCTGCAGATAACCTTTAGTCAGTACTGTTATCAGTAAATTAAGCCGTTACCGATGTCATGCAGTGATTGTTACGTATATCATCTGCAGATAACCTTTAGTCAGTACTGTTATCAGTAAATTAAGCCGTTACCGATGTCATGCAGTGATTGTTACGTATATCATCTTCAGATAACCTTTAGTCAGTACTGTTATCAGTAAATTAAGCCGTTACCGATGTCATGCAGTGATTGTTACGTATATCAGGGTTATCCGATCAACGTTTTTTGGCGTTGTCCCGGTTAGCTCAGTTGGTTGCGTCGCAGGAATTGCATGACTAGGCGCCGTCGCCGTGACGGTGCGGGTTCGCTCCCAGCTAGAGACACTATCATATTATACATAAATTAACAGTAACAAGAAATATCTTTTAAAAAGATAAACGGCGTTGATGGAAAAGATTTATATATACATGTATATAAGAAAGAAAGAAAGAAAAACAGAGAGGCAAAGCAGACACAGTTTAGTTATTTTATTTTATTTGTTATAGCTGTTGAAGAACCCTCCCTGCCTTCTTAATATGATTTAGAGATTAAGCGACCGAATCATGACAACTCATAAATTTATTGAAAGTGTCTTTCAAAAAAATATTGAAGCTGTTGCAACAATTTCATTCAGTGATAACAAGTCGATTAAAGAAGCAAAATATTCAGTTTCAATAAAATACCTCGTGTAGAGTGAGAATTCAAGATGAATAAAAAAAAAAGTGTCCGGCCTGAGTATTGAACCCGGGGCCTCCGCTTGAGAGGCGAGAGTGTTAGCCACTACAATACAATGAACTTGTATTTCGTACTTGAAATTAACAATCAGTATCAAAGGAAATAAAAAGGAACCAGTAAGAACTTAGAATATCTACACTTCTCTTTCGTTTTACACTGTGTATTGTATGCAAGTGTTTACCTGACACCCAAGAATATTCCATATAATATTGTATTTAAGCCATTAATATTGACATAACTGGTTACTTAAATCGTAAATATGTTTTTTCCTCCTATACAACACCCACTAACAACCAATACAATTAATCTATTTGATTTTTCCGCTGCATAATAATAAAAATCCCACTAGATACCTCTCCACCCTGCTAGATGCCTCTCTGGTGTAAATAGCTACCAATCGAAATAGTTTATTTCATTTTCCCTCTGCATAATAAGAGAATACGAGTATTATTTACAACATTTCATTGGTCGAAAAACTAGGTCAACAGTGAACTTAGACAGCTAACGCCGAAAAATACCGGTGAATCCAGCCGGGCATGCGCATTCATAGTCTCCTAAACGGTCCGTGCATGTTCCATCGTTTAAGCATGGATTTCCACTGCATTCGTCGACCTCTTCCTGACAGTGTACACCTAAACAGAATCAAGCAAGAATGATGATTATAAAAACGAAACCGAATAATATGTTCTTGCAGAGCTACTCTTCAAAATTTAGTCGCAGTTCTTACTTTCAATTATATGTACGAAAGAACAAATGCATTGAATTTTGTTTAAAAAAAAAGCAAGATGTAATCGCCGGAGTGCTGATGAGTTAATGATCAATTTTAGGAAAACCAAATTACTGGTCATAAAGACGATTTGGAAAAATATGCTTGACTTGTAGACCAAACTTGATGGTTGTTTTTTTAACCATTTACACTTATTCGAGATAGACTTGTAGTGCTTGCCCCGGTATCACCAGAAACCTAATGTTCAACCTCAATTTTAAACTCAACAATATATTAAAATTCATAGTAAATGTTAGTTACTTTCTTCGAATTCTCCATAAAAATGAAATGAAATCTTCCTATTATCATGAACAACTTTCTAATTAGACAATGTTCCGAGGAGTTGTCTAGAAAAATTGTTTCAGTATACTATAGGTACTCCAATGTTTGAGTTTCTATTCAAACAGTTTGTGGAACTATCAGAATAAACCGATAACAAAGTTTTGAATCTGCATTTGAAACAAGAAATATTAATTAAACTTATTCTCAAAACCTAAATCAATCATGCATGCTATGTTTTTTCAGAGTAAAATATTTATCGGTTTGAACTAAGTTATCTCGGACACTGGCAAATTAAAGAAAATAATTAATGTTACCGGTGTAGCCCTCAACACAAATACACTCATAGCCGAACAGCTCTCCAGGTTGGCATGTTGCGCCGTTGAAACAAGGTTCTGTCATACAGTCATCAAAATCCGCCAATTCTTGCTGCCCACCAAACGGATCGACTGGTTGCAGATTCTGCGGGCTGTCGGACTGCACGTCTGTAAAAAGATCATCAACATATACTCAAGGAATCAAGAAACGCAGGATAGGCTGTAAAGATGATTTTTTTTTCTGTTTCCCGCTTTCCCCGGGAAACATAATTTGTTTTGCAATCCAATTATGCGGCATTCAATACAGTATTGTCCAACAACATTGACCTGGCACTTCATTAATTTTCGTAAAGGTCATAAGATAAACACGGCTATCAGCGAATACACCGATATATTTATTCCATTTACACGTCAGTGATGTGTAGATGCCGGACTACCGAGTTGAAGTAGATCGTAACATTTACGAAATTTAACGAATACAGGGTCAAAAGAGTGCCAGGTCAATATTGTTGGACAATACCACGTGAAATGTAATTTAATAGAGAGTTCAGTGAAGAAACGCAGGATAGGCTGTAAAGATGATTTTATTTTTTCGGCGTTAGCTGTCTAAGCTCACTTTTGACCTAGTTTTTCGACCAATGAAATATTGTAAATATTGTAAATTTATTATGCAGCGGGAAAATGAAATATATTATTTTGATTGGTTATTAGTGGGTCTTGTTAATGATTACCGTAACGATTTTTATATTGTGTGTAAGTATTTACCTGGCACTTATATGTTCGGGCATTTTCGTTTTAAAAAGCGATAATTGTATTGAAGAAAAAGATATTTACGGTATAAATAACCAGTTAAGTCAATTGATGGCTTAAATACGATTTTATATGGAATATTCATAGGTGTCAGGTAAACAGTCGAGTACAATACACAGTGTAAAACGACAGAGAAGTGCAGATATTTCTGGTTCTTACTTGTTCCTTTCTAGTTCATTTGATACTGATTGTTAATTTCAAGTCTAGAAATTAAAACGCCTTGGTGTAGTGGCTATCACACTCGCCTCTCAAGCGGAGGCCCCGGGTTCAATACACAGGAGGGACACTCTCTTTTAAAGTTAATTTACGTAAAAGTTGGTAGATTTCGCTCTTGTAACAAGTTGTTATTATTTTCATTTATTGTATTTTAATGACATTTATTCATCATGAGTACTAACTCTACAAGAGGTATTTTATTGAAACTGAATAAATGTACAGTTAATGTTAGACATTCTACTTTAATCGACGTATTATCACCAGACGAAATTTTTGCACGGTCTTTATTTCCTTCTTTCTTATATATAAAAATCTTTTCCATCAACGCCGTTTATCTTTTTTAACGATATTTCTTGTTTCTGTTTCCCGCTTTCCCCGGGAAACATCATTTGTTTTGCAATCCAATTATGTGGCATTCAATACTGTACCACGTGAAATGTAATTTAATAGAGAGTTCAGTGACAGATTTTCATAGTTTTTTATCAACGCGTTCGCAATATGTTGCAAATAATGTCACCCTGCGTTTCTTTAACCCTTGGGTATATTAAGAAAATGGACATAACTATCACAATGAACCCTTAATGCTATGGCAAGACAACAGTATAGCCCTTAGCTCATTTGAAATTCACAGTAGCGCTATTTGTGCAGTGTGGCGGCCGTAAAAAGTCTCCCCGTACATTTAGTCAGTACTGTTATCAGTAAATAAAACCCGTTACCGATGTCATGCAGTGATTGTTACGTATATCAGGGCTATCCGATCAACGTTTTTTTTTGGCGTTGTCCCGGTTAGCTCAGTTGGTTACGTCGCAGGAATTGTATGGCTAGGCGCTGTCGCCGTGACGGTGCGGGTTCGCTCCCAGTTAGAGACACTATCATTTAAGATCCTGTCATTAGGCAGCCATGCAATCTGACAGCAATATAGCTCCTTGATGGGCGGTGTCAGACAACAGCATACCCTTTAGATAGATAATGTTCGATCATGTCATTAGGCAGGCATACAAGACACTTACATTCACAATCTGACAACGTCGTGGCCCCTGGATGGGCGGTGTCCGATCCTGTCGGACATTTGAAGCAAGACGATTTCCCGTCTTTGGGTTGGTACATTCCCCTAGGACATGGCCAGCAAGGTTGTAATCCTGTCTTTGATACGTAACCTTCCTTGCATTTTTCTAGAATAATTGAAATTAAAAGTGAAATGTCAGATTTTGCCATTCAAGACGGTGAAAACTGAAGTCTTAGTTATCTGATTGGTTGAGATTTAACCTGAGTCCAAAAAAAACCAATGGAAGGCTAGGTTTCAGTTTCATTACATCTACAGAAAGGCCACATTTGGAATAAAGCATTTTTTCTACACAGCTATTAAACAAAATTTACTTATATGTTAGAGCTCGTCCATTTTTGCAAACCAAATAAATTTTATGAAGTCTCCAACTCATCATTATGACGTTAATTTAAATCAAACGTATGACGTCAAAATTCTGAAGACTCATTTACTCACGTCTGCAGTCCCGTTCGGTGATCGATCCTCGACGTAGAGTGGTTTTCCCCTCTGGGCACATCTTGCAATCAGTTTGTCCGTATTTATCGAGATAAAATCCGCGTCTACAGGTCTCGCACATCTCAAGACCGTTGTAGGAAAATGTGCCAGGTAAGCAAAGTGCTAGAAATTATAGAAAAAAAAATTTCAAGTTGGTAAAATACTGGAAATTACAAGAAATTAAGGAATATTGTTCTAGGTGGGCAAAATACGAGAAATTATAGAAGATGATCCAAGCAGAACGAAGAAAAATCATCCAGGCAGGCGAAATTTTAAAGTTATCAGAGAATGTACTTTGTACCAGTTAGGCAAAGTGCAAGCATTTTTAGGAAAATGTACCAGGCAGTCAAAATACTAAAGTGCAAGAAAACAAGATCCAGTTAAGCCAAGTCCTTTACATTAAAACAATATATACCAGTAGGCATTTTACTCTATCGGGAACAAGAAATTTCAGATAATCAGATTTTCAATTTATTATTCACTTGCTCATATTAAGTAAAACATCACAAAGTTCCAACACAACTAAGAAATAGGCCTACTTGTAACTACGTTAAAGTAAATATTTCAAATCACACAAACACAAAACCTATCGATAGTTTAATACAAATCTGACGAGTCTAAATAAGAAAAGAGCAAGTGATACATGTATATCAGTTTCACACTGAACCATCCATAGAAGTGTTCTTACATTTACATTCCTCCTCATTGGTGGCATGAAGCCCGGGTGTGGATGTGTTTGTGGGACAATATACACAGGACAGCTGACCGGTGTTAGGCTGGAAAGTTCCTACTGTACAGGCTTCACACTGCCGGGACACCACATTAAAGAACGTCCCAACAGGGCATTTTGCTGAAAATTTGAGGATAAAAAGGCCCAGGTAGACCAAAGATAATAAACTGACGCTCGATACAATTCTTTCTTATGCAAATAAAATTGAGCAGCCGACTTTTAAAAATGTATGTTTTGCAAACAGTCAGTTGACTTTTAGATATATAAGATGATTGTGTTAGTTTCGGATTTCACAGTGCTATGAATTTGACGCGCGCACCGTTTCCATGACACGGTGCGCATGTAAAATCCAAAACATTGTGCAATCCAAAACTATCGCAATCGTCTTTAATTTGTACAGAAAAACACCGTAAACCTTCATATAATGAAAAGTAGTAATAATGAAAACATGGATAGATACCACAAGCGTTATCGACAACAACACTTCCGGGTGCGCATTCAAATACGGGCTGCTCATCAAATTTCATGTCTTGGAGCTGCAACTGTTTTCCGTTTACTTCCAGGTTGAATTCTCCTCGCTTCGCGTCTTTGATCAGCGTGGTTTTAATGTTTTCGATAACTTTTAGAAGTTTGTTTTGATCTGCAACCTTCAAATTGTCCGAACTGTCTTTTGCTGTTCCTGAAGAAACAGTTATATATTGGGAAGTTAAAAAGTTCAATCTACAAGTTCGTTATGGAGCATCCGAAGCGTAGTTTGTATAGGCACTTTGTAAAGGATTTTAGTTGCCCGCTGGATTATTACCCATTGTTTCACCCAAATCCCAAAATTATCAGGTTTCTGGCATCAAATAAGTACTGGAAGGCAGCCTCATATGACCTTATCATACCTATATCCCAAGTACGCGTGAGCTGTAAAATACCACCAGGATAAGAATTTCTAGTCTTTTTAGAGGGGTTCACTTAATATGCTGATGCTTGGAGCTGTTTTTCACAAGAAATGAAAATCTGACAATGTCAAAGTCAGTAAGGAAATGTTTTGAAAACTCTTTTATTCCTCAAATCAAGTAAAATATTAAAGCTGTATCCATATCTTTTGTATAGAAGTTTACCGTTAATTTAAGCATGATAAGTTGCAAATATACTGAAACGGTTCAGAATACAGCTAAAATATTAACAATTTCAGACATTTGAACGTCATTAAGATTACTCCTATGGAATTTGAGAAATATTTCTACCGGATATGATGTAGTTAAACGTTATGACCGCCTCTCCATCTTCGATTGTCTCTGATTGCACCTGTCTGCGCATGCGCAGATTCGTGCGCTTTTCAGTACTTCGTTTATCGCGACCAAGAACAATACGTAGCCCTGTTCCTAAAAGAATAAAAAATATTTCAAGCACAGCTTTTTATGTTTAATTCATCGTTACACGATATAGGTCAGAAAAAAATGGTTAATTATCATTGAAAATATGAAATATTTTGACACTTTTTCTTGTTACTTGATATGGAAAGGACTTAAAAATGATCTATTACATATAGGTTTATACTCTTACTCAGATTACATGTATATCCTCAAAAACTAACTGGTGATTGTATTACACATTTAGACTATGTAATGCTATATTTACCGAGAAACGCATACTTAACAGTATCGTTTATTTAAATGTTTCAGCCATAGATTCCTTTAAACCTATATTATAATCAAACTTACATCAAAGTATATAAAAGAACCTGTACTCACTCTATTTATAATATGTGAGTCATGCTCATTCATACAAGTTAAGTACATCGTTTACTGAATCAACGTGATAACCCCAAAAGGCACCCGAAACAAAAAAAGCAGAAAGCATAAAAAATAACATTAAAATAAGTGTCGTCTGCTTAACTTTCTACCGCTATTTTAAGGATTGATGTCAGCTTCCTAAAGACACCTTTCCCCTGACGTGACAGACATTACAATAAAGCATGAAGAAATATGGAAAAAAATAGGAGATTTAAAAAGAAACGGTAAGGCACACAATTTTAAAATGAACTATTATTGGACAATCAGACATACCATCTTGTTGTTCACAAGTTGTTTCAAGATCTCGAACTGAGCAGTCGATACCTTCTTCGCATAACTCATTAATCTGAAAATTACATATTTATTTCGACATAAAAGTATTATGATAACACTAAGTCTGATACAGTTACATTAATACTAAAAATAAATTTAGCAAAACGTGCATAACATTTATACCTTTCGTCGGAAATTATAACCATTATTTTTAAAAACAAATTTATTAGTAAACTAAAATTTAATTCATGAGAAAAACGTTAATTCTCTCGGGGTAGACCGCCAAAATCCAGAATAGAGATTGCGGGTTCGAATCCCATTATGGACGAAATTGTTCTGTAATGTCCACAATATATGCACACTTCACCCATACATGTTTCATTCCAGACAGAAGTCAACGATCTTCATAAAAAGTGATTCAATGTAAAATAATTAGGTAAAAACAAAAGACTGACATATTTACAAGTCATAAGAAAAATGAAACATTTAGATGACATTGTACTCTCTGTTCAGTTTCAGTTGTGAACAGAAGTCTAACTACTTTCTGGTTGCAGGCATATCATCCATTACCGGGATTCGAACAAGCAATCTCTGTTTACGTAATCTTACACCATCTCTTATCTCTTTAATCTTTATCGTTTCAGTTTAAAATATTAAATTTTACGTACTCGTTTTGAAACTCTGTGCTCAAAATCTTTTTCGAGTCGCGTGAGCTCAATCCTCCGTTGACAGGCTACAAGACCGGCGAATGTAAATGAAGCTGGCTGTATCACGTCACGTGACTGCTGTAATGCTGAAAGCAAATAAATAAAATAATTACGAGGGTAACACGCAAGACTGTCAAACATGTAACTTCTTCTTTACTGCCATGTTGTCTCGCAACAGTCTCGCCATCTTCGAAAAAAGTTTTGGACAACACGTTGCTTTGGTAACTCCGATAAATAACACAATGTCACTCTGTATTGTACATGTTTGCATAATTGTAACACTTGTTTTGTTGATGCAGACCACAAAGTATGAGATTCGATGCTGGTAGTAAAAGGGAAGGAATTCGATTACGGTACGACGATTTTCAACATTTATGCATTGAAGTTGCACCGACATGAATAACATTCATTTGATTAGGGTGACCTCACATTTTTTCTGCATTAGAGACTTAGTCGGTCAACACTGTTGCTTAATTTTAGCCAAAGCATTGAGAAAGATTCAAATCTTTGCCGTATAACATTTACTCTAAATAAAAGCCAATAAGAATATGATTCCGTTCTCCGGTTGTGTGTTGGATCTTACCAACACGTAGTTGTGTTAGAAAATTTAGCTAAAGAAATTCAGATTCCATTTGACCTTTGCATTTCATGGTAGTGGTATTTTATCAGAGTTAAATGTTCTGGGCTGAAGGTTATAAAGCTGAGTTTGGAAACCAGTCTCAAATCTCAAGCATCTGATTGGCTGAAATGGCGACCAGTCGCCATTTCAGCCAATCAGATGCTTGAGATTTGAGACTGGTTTCCATGCTCAGCTTTATAACCTTGGAGCCAGGGCCCAAGATCATAAAACTAAAGCTGCAGACCAATCTCAAATCTCAAGCTATTTGTCGCCATTTCAGCCAATCAGATACTTGAGATTTGAGACTGGTTTCCAATCGCAGTTGTGTGACCTTGGGCACAGTTTTATTTCGATTTACCTGAACAGTCCGAAACAGGAGTTCGATCTCTGGGTTCCCACTGGTTATCGAACGCGCATCTGTACTCTCGCGCCGGTTGGATGGCAAAATCGTAGCCATCTTTGCAGGTAAATTTGCACACGACTCCTTCACTGTCTTCGTAACACGTGCGGTTACCATTCAATGGAACAGGTGGGTACTCGCAAGGATGAGCTATGAAAAAACACTTTAGGTTAAGTTTTTCATTATCAGTCTTCTCGGAGAAATGAAATACCGGGGTATGAAAATGACATTTAACTAGGTTGTTTTTCAGTTAATGATAGAGTCTTATCAGAGAAATGAAATACCGGGGTATGAAAATGACATTTTACTAGGTTGTTTTTCAGTTAATGATAGAGTCTTATCAGAGAAATGAAATACCGGGGTGTGAAAATGACATTTAACTAGGTTGTTTTTCAGTTAATGATAGAGTCTTATCAGAGAAATGAAATTGGAAATCCATTGTTTTGAAATTGTGGAATACCATTTTTATTTTCAACTTTAAAGCGAACTACTTTTTAAACAAATTATCTCCCTTTCCAAATTGTCAGATAAGTTTGTCAAGAAAAAATAAGAATGAAATGTGTTTCTTTCCGATTTTATTCGACTCATTGAAACCAAAAACTGACGTTTTGACTCGTGGCTCCTCACTTGTGAACATTATTAAATACAAGTTTCTGGTGTTTATCCCATAATTTACAAAACAAACAAACATCCTCCATGTCATACAGAGGTAATTTCGACGAGTGTTTGTAGATCTATAAGACAATTGTTCCGCACATTGACCATAAGGCCCTGGTACCGTTGCTTATCAAACCTCGCTCATTTTCTCTTTTGAAATATGAAAAACAACACATGTATATATAATTTATCGACTAGTAATTTAAATGGAAAGAACTGAAATTCCCCGTGTTTGTCTTATATACTATATGTAAAAAAAGGTCTTGTCAAAATCGCACAAAAATGCGACGAGTTTTATCATTTATATTCGAAATTTATTCCTCTGTCAACGGAGCAGTAATGTTATGTGTTTATACGGGTTCTTTGTAATAAAAATAAAGTTAAAATATGGTTGAAACCGAGTTGATTTTGTTCTTCAGCAACTACTTCAGGTTGTTGTTTTGTTGTTGTTGTTGTTGAAAAAACTCGACAGGATTTTTTATTTTTTATGAAAAAAGATCGGCCGATTTCAGACCTGTATCTAGTGTTTGCCCGATTGTCGCCGACAATCGATAATCAGTCGGATAACTTCAACATCGGCGACAATCGTGTCGAATTTTTCAGAATCGATGTCGCTAGGTTAGGCGGATGCATTTTTTCTTTCTTTTCGGTAGTAGCATGCCGGTAGTTTCTTTACGTTTATTTCTGAAGGGAGGTAATCCATCAAGACAGTAATGGAAGTCAACAATAACGAAGACATTTTTCCTTACCCGGGAAAGGCGACTTCCCTGGTCTGGAAGTATTTTTACTTCCGAAAAATGAAAGATGGAGCTCCAGTTAAAGAAAATTTAGACATGAGCAGAGTCATTTGCAAGCTTTGCAGGAAATCCTATGCCAATAAAGGCATGAAAATAATACCCCACCCACAATATCACTCTTGTTACGGTTATGTTACCCATGATATTTTAAAGCCAATTTCGATTTGAGTTCCGATTTTTGATACTTTTAAACTGAAAAGTAGGGTTCAGTAAGCTCTGAAATTGTTTGGCTAGTTGTTTATAATCTTAGGGCCAAGTTTTGTGACTGTCAAACAGTCTGACATGAAATACTGGAAGAAAGTATAGTTTGTAGCATTAAACTTGTACAGAAACAGATTAACCTGGCTCATATTTAAGACAGAATGATAATAACGGACAACAGAAATTATAGCATTTTATTTTTTATTATTTCCATTTTAACGTATATTAAATCAGTATCTACTGATTTGTTTATAACAAAAACTAAAACAGCTAATGAAACAACATGTTCCGATTATCCGATTATCAATCGGCTGAGCCAAGCCGATTTTCTCCGATTATCGATTCTGAAAAATCCAGTCGATTCCGAACACTACCTGCATCATTAACTCTGTGCCCAATTATGAATACGATAAAAACATTGTCACGTGTTTTGATTAACATTTGCAAAATTTTTATTCTTATAAAAAATCTTTCAACAGCTGGTAATTATTTATACTTCGTGCATGTAATGTATCAGGACATTTTCTTGTTTTATCAAGACATGCATGTTAAGATCATATTAAAGTTTCCGATTTCACATATGAACGATTTTACATGAGCACCGTTTGCATGTTTCACGTCCTTTTTAGGATTGTCTTTAGGGTTGTTTTGTTTCACCCAAAAGAAAACTGCATAATATATTGAGAAGGGAGAGATGTTCTTTCTTAACTAAAAATTAAGATCACATCTGTTTGAAAACTGAGTTTGCCAATAAAGATTATGTCATGCAACCGGTAAACACGTAAAATTCATAAACCGGTGAACACGTAAAATTCATAAAGTTGTGAAAACTAAAACTACCGCAAACGTCTTTAAATCTTGTACTTACGAATCACGTTGATTTTTAAAATACACGTCTTATTATTTCCACTGGCATCATACGCTGTATAAACCACCTCTGTTTTTCCCTTTGGAAAGAGACCCGGCGCGTGAGAGCGTCTGATACGTACGTCTCTACCAGAGTTGTCACTAAATAATGGCTCCTCCCACGTAACATCAGCGTACGGTTCGGGAGATACAATAGGAAGGGGAGAGAAACAGCGGTCTATTGTTGGCACTTGTTTATCTGTAAAAAAATATTAAAAATAGAACTTTGTATATCAAAGGACTTTAAGGACCCATACTTTATGGTACGTAATAGATAACTTGACAGTCACGTGAGATTAATTTAACATGGTCTTGTTCCTTTCATGAGAAATTCTCATTGGACAAATATTCCATTCGCCCACATTTAATAAAATCATGATGTTAAACAGGGAACGTCACTGCCTACTAATCCAGCTATACCAGTTATTGCTTAAATAATTAAATTCATTGCAAAATTATACATATACAGAAGGGAACACTTCATAATTGATTAGCTTATATACAAATACAATGTATATAAAAGTATGAGCATAAAGATACAGATATTTAATTTCTATGTAAGTCAGAAAGATCCGTTCCAGTGTCAGATTTTTTTTATTCAAGAAGCGTATTACGTCTAAGATGTATGTTTAAATCTTAACACTTTTTAAATAGCGATGTTGTGTATAACTTTTACCTTTAACAATAATGTAAAAATGACAATCCGCTCTGTTTTTATTCAGGTCTTCCGCAATGTAGGTTACTTTAGTGGTTCCAATAGGGAATTTCTCAGGGGGCATAACTGCTGGTATAGACGTCAGTATGGGAACATACCCAGAGTTGTCCACCGTAAGCGGTACCTTCAAAGAAAATGGAGTCACGTGATCATTTTTAACGACAGAATTGTGTTCAGAAGATTGTCTTGCTGAATTGGAAGGTGTCTTTTAATCATGAAACTGTACTAAAATATTAATGACAGCTTATATTTTCATGATAGTAATTGACTGATAACATTTGGACGGAATATTTCCTTACAAAGCTCCTCACAGGGGCGTAGCTAGCCATCTACTCACGTGGATTCATAGTTGTGCCAGGGTCACTCTCCCGGAAAATTTGGAAATGTCGTATTTTGGTGACGAGTTTTAATATGTATTGTGGTTCTCGATGGCTATTTAGTGTAGAAACGACAAAGAACATTTTATATTACCATGTACACTAGTCATGTACGCATACTTCAACATTGGCTGATTTAAAAAAAGCCTGAACCATGTGGATTCAGACGCGTACTCGCGTATATGCAACTACGCGGACGCGCCTGGCCCTGCTCACCCTCGTTTATTTTTTCAATCTTGCCCTACCTGCCAGGAAACTGTTGCAGTATTCTCGTTCAGGTCTGTCTCGGCTTCAATGTTGTACGGGCACATAATGAAGGGAGGTGATGTATCTAAGCAATAGAAAGAAGAACAGTAATTTTGGTTATGTTGTATAAAAATGGATTATTATTTTCAAACTTTTTCAGAAAACAATCTTAAATATCATGTTCTATTGAATAATCACACGCTATCCTACGCGCGCGTATTTTTCATTCTAAGACTTACTACAATAAACAATTATTTCGAGTTCAAACTGCCTCAATATCTTACCAACGCATTGGCTAACTTCTGTGGCTGGCGTCCATACTCCTTCCGGTAGACACTGTTTACTGTGAGGACCAATCAGCGAGTATCCGGCGTGACACGTGACTGAACACGTGGTACCAAATGCTACATCTCCAGCCGTACACACAGGCGGATATATACTCCCGTCTCTGACAACTGATAACGGCCGGCAAGTGATCTCTTAAAAATAGATGTTATGTTTGAGTTCTAGAAATTTCAATTTGAAAATTACTTGTTATGAAAAATGTCTTTGTGTTATGTTTTATCGGGTTATGAATAACACGTTCAGTGTTCAATAAAACGGCATTCCACAATTTTCGGCTGGGGCAAAGCTAGAACCAATTTGATGTGCAAGCACAAAACTATGGACTCATGGTACATGCGCACAAGGACAATTTTGAAAGCGTACATAACAAACAAAAATGTGCGTTAACGAGAAAAATAAGCATAAACTAGAAATGTGTCCATAGGACACGGATGCCCCCGCTATGCATCATTTTCAGAAAGTGCAATGATGGGAATAATAGCATTTCAAAGACAGTGATGTTCGAGTAATTATAAGAATATGCATAAACTTGATGATCAAGTAAATTATTTGTATTTGTGGCACTGTTGTCTTCTCATTACGGAAATGTCTGTGAAGAAGTTGGTGGTAATGCAATGCAATGTCATAGTGAACATTTGTGCCAAGTTATTTTGAAATCCCTTCATTCATAAAGAAGTTATAGCCCAAACAAGTAAATTCAAGTTTTAGTAACTGTGACCTTGACCTTGGACTTACAGGCATGGGTAATGTACGCAACACACCGCCTTGTCATGGTGAACATTTGTGTCAAGTTATTTTGAAAACCCTCCATTCAAAACAAAGTTATAGCCCGGACAAGGAAATTCTATTTTAGTAACAGTGACGTTGACCTTGGACCTACAGGCATGCACATGGTACGGGCGGGGGCACACCATCTTGTCATGATGAACATTTGTGTCAAGTTATTTTGATATCAATCTATTCCTAACAAAGTTACAGCCCGGACAAGAGAATTCTAGTTTTAGTAACAGTGACCTTGACCTACAGGCATAGGCATGGTACGCGATACACCGCCCTGTCATGGTGAACATTTGTGTCAAGTTATTTTGAAATCCCTCCATTTATAATGAAGTTACAGCCTGGACAAGAAAATTCTATTTTTAGTAACAGTGACCTTGACCTTGGACCTTCAGGCTTGGGTATTGTGCGGACACACTGCCTTGTCATAGTGAACATTTGTGCAAAGTTATTTTGAAATCCCTCAATTCATAATAAAGTAACAGCCCGGACAAGAGAATTCTATTTTAAGTAACAGTGACCTTGACCTTTGACCTACAGGCATGGGCATTGTACGGGACACATCGTCCTGTCATGGTGAACATTTGTGCCAAGTTATTTTGAAATTCCTCCATTCATAACAAAGTAACAGCCCGGACAAGAAAATTCTATTTTTAGTAACAGTGACCTTGACCTTCGACCTAAAGGCTTGGGCATCTACGTGACATACCGTCTTGATATGGTGAACAAATATACCAAGTTATTTAAAAATCCTATAAGAAATAACAAAGTTACAGAGCGGACAAGATTTTGCAAGAAAATTCTATTTTATTAACAGTGACCTTGACCTTGGACCTACAGGCATGAGTATTGTCATGACACACCGCCTTGTTATGGTGAACATTTGTGCCAAGTTATTTTGAAATCCCTCCATTCCAAACGAAGTTAAGGGCAAAGTGTATATTTTTCTTAACACAAAATGTAAGTGAAAAAGGGGCATAATTTGAAAAATATTGGAAGCAGGGTTATGGGTCTTGTTGGTTGTGATGTAGATTTTGATGATGAAAATATATTTCAAGCTTCAATGCAGTATCTCAAGTAGTTTTAAAGTTATGGGCAAAATGCATATTTTGCTTAACACAAAATATGAGAAAGAAGATATATTCCTATTAAAACTAATGTAAATGGAAGTATCAAAGGGCCATAACTTCTGAACGGAACATGTAAGAGCAAAACCCCACCTTTTTGCACAACAACATATCAGGCCAAGCATTGTGGTAAAGTTTCATCAAATTCCAAGCAGAGGTGTAGGAGAAGTTGCGTTCACAAGAAATACCCGGTATTCCTATTAAAACTAATGTAAATGGAATTATCAAAGGGCCATTACTTCTGAACAGAACATGTAAGAGCAAAACCCCACCTTTATGCAAAACAACATATCAGGCTAAGCATTGTGGTTAAGTTTCATTAAATTCCAAGCAGTAGTGTAGGAGGAGTTGCGTTCACAAGATATACTCCTATTAAAACTAATGTAAATTGAAGTATCAAAGGGCCATAACTTCTGAACGGGACATGTAAGAGCGAAACCCCACCTTCATGCACAACTACATATCAGGCCAAGCATTGTGGTCAAGTTTCATTAAATTCCGACCAGTAGTGTAGGAGGAGTTGCGTTCACGAGAATATCGGACGGACGGACGGAAGGACGGACGGACGGACGGACAGGAGCAACACTTAATGCCCGTCGCCATTTCATGGCGGGGGCATAAAAATTAGTAGATTAGTAGATTTTAGTAAAAACGTAATCCGCTTGATTTGAAAGATAGGATTCTTTGAACCCTGACATAATAATATTTAATCATACAGGTACATGAAGGCAATTTTGCAACTAATTCAGCTTGCGGACAAATATAGCCTACGTGTGCTTTAAGAGAAAAAAAATATGTATCCTGAAAAAATGTGAGAAACTCTTGCTCCTGGTCCTTACCTCTGCATCTGGTATTTATCCCGGTCCAGAACGCTATTGCCAGGCAAGTGCGTTTCCTGGATCCCACGAGCTTGTAACCGGTGTCGCATGTAAATCGACAGACTGTGTTAAAACTAAAGTCGTCTGTTGTGCATATCATATTCCCGCTCTTTGGGGTCATCAGGGCTGGACACGTCTTCACTGGACAAAAATAATACAACAAAAATAAGTAGTACAAACTTGTAATTTACTTTTAGGGGTCACATGTTGTAAGGTGACACAGAGCACTGGAGGTTAGCATCATATGGAGATAGCAAAATATTTTCAAAGGTGTTGTTGGACCAATTAAGTCGCTATAAAAACATATAAAAGTACGATTGTAATACAATGCATGAAATTGGTAACATGTATTTTAAGATACTAGATGGAAAAGACGATTTGAAAGCCACCGATTATATTTTATTGTATGCTCGGTTTAATTGAGCCTGTTCATGGGCAGTAATGGGAATGCATATTACTGTCCACGCCGCTCAGACCCTTGTTGAGCTAAAATCAATATTCACAAACACGTATCGTACTCAACGGTCATCGAAGACAATACTGATTGAATATACGGGGATACTTTTTACAGCCGCCACACAGCACATACAACGCTACTGTGATGTTTTAATAGATAGAAAAGGCGCTATGAAAGCCATCGAACGAGACTGTAAAAACACTTACTGACACACTCGGTCTCTATGCCGGACCAGGTGCCATCCTCCCGACAGATCCGCAGGCTGCTCCCTCGCAGCTCGTACCCTGGTTTGCACCTTAGCCCGCAGGCGGCATTAAACACGTTTTTGCAGTTGTCTTGAACAAAGTATCCGTTCTTAGGTACCACCAGTTCAGGACACTTGAGCACTAGCATGAAAGAATAAAATAAATTAAGCACCGTGACAAAATGAGAATAATTTAGAATTCTCGAATGTAGATCCTGCAGGTGAAACTGCGGACTAAGTCTAAAACGGATGCAAATTGTTTTCTAGAAAGCATTTACTGGAATGCTTCTCTGACCGAATGACGAACAGTTTAGACCATGATAGGCCAGATTGATCTAAGTCTACACTGGGCGCATTTGCCATCTTGTTTCAAAGCAAAATTGTCTGATATTGAGGTATTACGTTCATATAGTAGGTCAAGAAACTTGGCGAACCGCTTTAACATTTATCTATTTCAATATCTTGCTTACTTTGCAGTACATCGCGATGTGCTTCTTACACATATCTCCTTTAAGCTAAATTTTGTTCCAATTGTCAGTCGAACTTCCATAAGATAAATAACTACTGTGTTATCTCTTAATTTCGCAGGGACGAGTACTCGCGCTTTTACGAAGCCTAAGTAACATTTGAGCGAGCATAAATTCGCACAATTATATTTAACCGTGCCTTTTTAGAAATTATTTATATTACAATTTTTAATTTCGCTTGGGAATATATTTGCGCAATTTAATACACCTGAAATGATATTAAGCCTAAATTTAAGTGTAGACTTTTCAATGTCAGAGCGCAGGTGGGCATCTGTTCATTACGGTGTTCCGTTGAGGCCATCGTTGTTTCGCCCTGCCGACTTTCCTTAGGGCGAGATCACGAAAACGCGAAACCACGATGCGAGAACGCGGAACAACCATGCGAGATCGCGAAACAACGATGCGAGATTGCGAAAGTACGATGCGAGAACGCGATATTAATATTCTCGCATCGTACTTTCGCGATCTCGCATCGTGTTTTCGCGTTTTCGTAGTCTCGCTGTCCTGAGGGCGAGAACACGAAAACGCGAAAACACGATGCGAGAACGCGAAACAACGATGCGAGGTCGCGAAAGTACGATGCGAGGGCGCGATATTAATATCGCGTTCTCGCATCGTACTTTCGCGATCTCGCATCGTGTTTTCGCGTTTTCGTGGTCTCGCTGTCCTGAGGGCGAGACCACGAAAACGCGAAAACACGATGCGAGAACGCGAAACAACGATGCGAGGTTGCGAAAGTACGATGCGAGAGCGCGATATTAATATCGCGTTCTCGCATCGTACTTTCGCGACCTCGCATCGTACTTTCGCAACCTCGCATGGCCACAACGGAATTCCGTAGTTCATACTGTTGACCGTGCAATCCAAGATAATTCGATCAATTGCGTGTAAACAGCATTGCAATATATAATATACTGACATACACGACATGGGGTAAAAAAGGGTTCTCGAAGCTGGCACCAAATGGTTAAATTTGAGGAATCTGTACCCAAGGTTAAAAAGCTGAGAATGGAAACCAGTCGCCATTTCATTAAATCAGATGCTTGAGATTTGAGACTGGTTTCCAAACTCAGTTTTATGACCTCCAGCCCAGTTCTTGACGAAAGGTTTTGAGTAACGCCTGTTACCTGCACACTCATTTTGTTTAAAAATTCTGTAGCCCTTTCTGCAGACGCACTGTTCTAATGTCGTGGCTCCCGGCTCTGTCACGTGATTTTCATCCGGGCATTTTGTGCAAGTGAATACATCGCCGGGAGACTTGTCAGGTTTGTATGTACCCGAGGGACAGGCTGAAATGGAAGAAATATGTAAAGAAATAGAAAATGTTTAAGACTTTCAACATAGTTTCTTTAATCGGAATTGATTTTATTCTCAAAATGTGTAACCAAAGGAATTTCTCGCTGAAAGAACTATGTATAAGAGTAAGAAAATTATTTTCTGTTGTTTTTAGATTAATATATTTTGAGAAACTGTATTTGGGTTGGTTAGTGACTAGTTTTAAAGTGTATTTGAAAAGTCGGATGCAAAGTCTTTTGAAGTTAAAAAAGTAAGCGTTGAAGTGAGTGAAATAGATAAAAACGAGGGGGGGGGGGGGGGGGGCGTTGAAAACCACCGAACACAACAAATCGGTTTGATTTAGCCTCTTTTCATGGGAATTAATGGAGATGCTTTTTTTGCTCACGCCGCCTAGCTTGTCTGAAGCAAAATTGCGCAAAATGCTACTGTATCACTGAAGAAATCGGGAAACACTCTTTCCCATATTTTTTGTAGGTCAAAGTCTTGGCTTTGTACCACTAAATTTCGATTTTCAAAGCCGTCCCAGACGTTATGAACTATAGATTCATTCCATATTTCTTGCTTCTAGCACATTATTTTGCATAAATTAATGAGATATTTATCTTTGACTCGAAAGCTTAACATGCTACATCGCATTGTTTTATTTATTCGACAATAAAAATTTTAAAGCTATGGCCACAGTGACACTGTGACCTATGGAAAAGAGTCGCCCCTGGAGAAATCATTATATAGTGATATTCACTACAAATTCATCATAATAATAGTATAATATCACATTGCGAGCTTTGACGAATGTGTACTCACGTTGACAGCCGCCATTCAATCCGTTGCCATAGTAACCAGCGGGACATACGCACTCATATTTGCCTGTATGAGTTCCACAGTTGCACGTGGCGACCGTGTCACAACAATCTTTTCCTACACACAGTCGATTACACTTCCGTAATGGCTGCTCGATGTACCGTCCGGAACTAAGGTCTTTAAATATAAAAATAAAAGTTTAATCTTTTTATCACAGCGCACAGTCTTACAAAATGTAGAATGTTGAATCAGTACTTAACCACTGTCTAACCATCACACACCTACAAACAATTGATACCACTTCAAAAAGTGCCAAAATATGTTCAAAAAATATTCTCAGCTATCAACACTGAGCGTAGGAACAAATTATATCACTGAGACTGGAAAACCCGTCTCAAATCTCAAAGATTTGTGCCCAAGGTTATGAAACTGAGCATGGAAACCAGTCTCAAATCTCAAGCATCTGATTGGCTGAAATGGCGACCAATCAGATGCTTGAGATTTGAGACTGGTTTCTAATCTCAGCTTTATAACCTTCAGTCTAGATGCTGAAATAGAACGATCAGTGGCAAAACATTATGCAACTTGAGTTTTAAACCAGGTTTTAGGATGCACCTAGTTCACATTTGCCCCTAAAGGAAGGAAATCATATGAACAAACAATTGTCCTGGTGAATTAACTGCAACGCACCCATCAGCTTTAAAATGTTACATGTAAAAGCAACAAACCATATAAATATCTAGAGTTAAATCAACAATAACACGATGGCAGAAATTAAAGAAACTGCTTATAAAACATGATAAAGCCGTGTGAGTTAAAATAATTTTCCTTGCTTTGGATTAGGGAAACATGATTGTAAACGTATTATTACATAACAGTATTTCTCACCCATAATTTTTTTCACGTGACTTTCTAGTTTTCTATAATCAGTTATACCTTGTTGTAAACATGAAAACAATGTGTGACACAAAGGCATTCTTAAGTTACGATGACATGTCTGACATTATACACTTAGCATGAACTTTGTCCTAACGACCTCTGGAACCTCTTTGATAAAATCATATTTAACCCATTTATGCTTATCAATTGCATTTGTTGTTGGAATTCGAAACTTTCGAAACAGGCCATCAATATGTTGGTAGCTTTTTTGTTTTGTACTTTCGCAATTTATGTTGAAGGTAACGAATATGCAAATCAGAGGCCAGACTTTTCGAAAACAGTTCTCGAACGTTTGAACTCTGTCGAAGCTCTGTTACACGATCAGAAACAGGAAAATACGGAGTTACGGACGCTGATATCCGAACTTCAATCCAAGTTTGATTCATTGCATGCCGAGAACCAAAAACTCGCGAATAAGAAACATGAACATGCGAAAATTAAATCGACGATAACTGAACTCCAATCCCAAGTTTCCTCACTGCGAGCCGAGAACCAGCAATGCAAGGATATGAAACAGGACAATATGGAACTAAAAACCGTGATACATGAACTTGAATCCCAAGTTACCGCACAAAATGCCAGAAACCAGGAATTAACGGATCGCGTGGAACTCCTGGAGGAACGTAAAGCCCCGCGAGAAGATTTCCAGGAACCAGTTAGCGAATTGACAGACAAAGACGAACCAGCGGATAAAGCACAGAAAAGGGCATTACGACTGATTCCGAATATTTCTGTAGGCAAGTAAATCATTACTATAACTATTTATATATTACCATAAACAAAAATTCCCGTCTTTAAACACCAGATAAATTTTGTATTTCAAAAAAACTAAAAGTGCCATCACCTATCGGTGGTCTTTCCATTAAACAAACAAAAAAGGAATTAAATTCAAAATAATATATTCTCGGCCAGATTAGACATGCGTCTGATCTGGATCTAAATGAACACTGGTCGATATATTAACAATAGTGGAAAATGATATTGCCCCTCCTGGGGAGCGAACCCGTACGGCGACAGCGCCTAGCCATTCAATTCCAATTACGCACCTTTTGAGCATACCCGAAAGCTTACGTTTAATCCTTTACTCCATATATTAATTGGGTCACGTCTCCGGAAAAAATGTCTAAGGTCATATGTTTTGACATTTTCGTTGTTTCTATATCTGGAATTATCTATAATTTTTGATAATTAAAAAGTAATTGCATAACACATTTCGGCAATTAAACGTTATTTTTGCCGCTGTATAATCAATGTCGTCTGCTCAACTTTATGACGTCATTCCTAGAATTAACGTACTATCACGGTATGTACCCGAATAATGGGAATCGCGGATAATGCTAGATTGTGAGAATAATTGTAGATCGCCAGATCGGGAAAACACAATGGAGAGGTTAGATATTGTATGAATTTCATGTTATTGTGATCTAATACTTATCTTTTGCGATAGATAACAATCAAGCGATGTCCTAGCCTTCCTCTCATACCCATACATTTGGAATCGGCCTTCAGATAAAGTAAACAAAGGAAAATTATTACGCAACATTCCAGATTTCTACAAATAAACTACGTATTGTGCCTTTTTTAAATAAATTTAAACATGATTTTTGAAAACGACACTGATGTTATCAAAGCCCAAACATCGACAATCAAAATGCCACCCACTTTGAGCCAGTATTATGAGTATATTCCTTAATTAACATCTTTTTTCTGAGGCACCTGAAGCAAATTGGATAATTGGGATTCGCCTAGAAAAAGTGAATGGATAATGGTAGTTCTTGACTGGATAATTGTATAGTTTCCCTTATTTCAACATTAATACTATTTATTCTATTCTTTTATTGCATGCTCCGTCCTTTTTTGCAAACTGCTATTATTATGAAACAATACCACCAGCTCTAGTGACAAGATAAATGACCCATTTATCTCAATGATTTCTCGAAATAGCATAATTTCTTTCTGTCCCGAAGGCAACAACTAAAAACTAACCCAAAGCCTCTTAATACCCGGGTTAAGCGAATCTGTATATTTGGGTGATAAATACATTAGTTAATTGCTATAACAATTATGGTCTAAGATACGTATTCACGTAAGAGGAGCCAACGTTATACATAAGAACGCTTTTGAGAGTGACGTCCTTTGCCAATTGGATTAGTTAGGCCTACTGTTAAAAAACTGTATCAATTAAGAAGCATGATTTACTTTGGGTTTATATTTTTTCGTGCCAATATGCAAAAGTAAAGCCTATAATTGACTGAAAAAGAGCGAATTTCGTAGAAATTTTAGTATAATAAGTACGTGTCGTGATCTGGTGTGAGAGAAATTTATTTGAGTCACGATTTACATGTTTGGATTTAAATGTAAATATACTCCTACCCGGTTATTTGTGTTAGAAGATACTAAAAATCAAAGTGCTGCTTAAGTTGAATTGCATCATCAGAGTTAGCTAGTAGATAAAACAGATAGCCAATATCAGGAATAGGCATGATATTTATAATATGATTTTATGTTTAAAAATCAAATATATTCACAACATCCCCTTTCCAATATTGACAACATCCCCTTTCCAATATTAAAGAGATCTCAGTAAGTTCATTCAGCATAGTGTTTTTTTAATATAAAAGTTTGAATAGTCAAACAATGATTTGCTTTTCTCAGCGTTGCGCAATTTATACGATGGCCTCATCGGATCACCATACAATACGATTTGTCATTGTAACGTTTTAATTCGATTTTAAAGCTTCGACCAAAAACGTCATAAATACAATGAAAAGATGCATATGTTTTGTATTGATCACAGTGGATAGCGAAAAAGGGAATTTATACAAGAGTAATTAAATAAAATAATTTTATCTGAACATTTCAATTAGGAGAAACACTAAAACTCCACAATTATCCATTTCATGAAAATTTGAATTTCCCATTATCAACCGAGAGAATCCCCATTATCCAATTTGCTTCAGGTGCCTCAGAAAAAAGATGTTTGTTAAGGAATATGCTCATAATACTGGCTCAAGCTAGGTGGCATATTGATTGTCGATGTTTGGGCTTTGATAACATCAGTGTCGTTTTCAAAAAGCATGTTTAAATTTATTTTAAAAAGGCATAATACGTAGTTTATTTGTAGAAATCTGGAATGTTGCGTGATCATTTTCCTTTGTTTACTTTATCTGAAGGCCGATTCCAAATGTATGGGTATGAGAGGAAGGCTAGGACATCGCTTGATTGTTATCTATCGCAAAATATAAGTATAAGATCACAATAACATGAAATTAATACAATAACTAACCTCTCCATGGTGTTTTCCCGATCTGGCGATCTACAATTATTCTCACAATCTAGCATTATCCGCGATTCCCATTATCCGGGTACATACCGTGACTATACTGTCGAAAGACACCAATCCCTTGGCGTACCCTAAATTATGACGGATGTTATTCTTATAAACAGGAGATCAGATGAATCGGCTGCGTCGTCAGGAGAGAAGTTTGAACGTGGCTTTCTATGCATTGTTGTCTACCAGTATTCCACATCTAGGCGTAAACCAAAATGTCGTTTTCGACAGGGTTATCACAAACATAGGCAACAGCTACAACAGTCACGCCGGCGATTTCCGGGCACCTGTCTCCGGCACGTATGTGTTTTCCGTGACACTAACGGCAGAGGGATATGACACGGCTCGATTTAGTATTGCAAAAGCAGGAACCAATCTCGGAATATTTTATCTGCGCGGTGCCGAATCCCCGTACACCTCATCCAGTATGACGGCGGTGCTCGAACTGTCGCAAGGAGAGGACGTGTATGTTCGGAACATCGACGCCGACAAGAACGTACAGGGTTCATATTATAGTTCATTTTCTGGATTCCTACTCACACAAGCCGCCGCTTTCCCTGTTGGATAGACCTTCTCATTATAAAATCAGCTTCCTGTATAACTCTTTCTTTCATATATACGGCTTTATAGCATGGGCGAACATTGTAGATCCAGATCATCCGGCGATTCCGTACCGGCAAATGTGCCGGCTGATCTGGATCTACACTAGTCGCCCAAGCGTTAAAATGTTTATATATGGTGGAAAGATTTAAAAACACATTTCATGTTTTGAAATTTGCGGTTAAAGGTTCAAATTCGTTCTGTACTAAAAAAGCATACAATGGCGAAATAATTAAATATATTGAAAACTGAATTATATCGTTTTCTAAACTTGTGTACTTTTCTATAATATTGTGCATGTGCGTTTCTAACAACATAGAGAGCTGTCAAAACGTAATAATTAAGAGGCCATAATATTCATAAGGAGAATCGCGCACAACAACTACCGCTGATGAAGCATGCGATCTTCGTACAAGCGTTAACCAACTGCTACAAAATATAACGCTAATATTTTGAAATTCCGACTATGATCAAAATGTCAGTCGACGCCAGGAAGTTCATTAGGCGACTAAGATGTAGTAATAAGATGTTTCCATGCCTGTTATCGCTACTGCAATGAAGATTTTCCGCTGATGTTTATTGATTTTATGCAGCGTTCAGCTATTTCAGCCTACGGTCAAAATTTCACGGTAGCGGTTGTGCTACTGCTGTGAAGGTTGTGTGATATTTCTGTCGACTGAGTAGTACGATGATCAGTAACCAATTTTCAAAACATTTCATAACACCTTTATCAAATAAGATTAAAGCAAAAAAAGATACATATAAAATGTGATTAAATATTGTTAGTTTTACACCTTTAAATTTATATTAAATATAACATCTGTCAGAGAGAAACATCCTTACTTTGTTTCTTTGATTAAGAGAACTTGGCGATATCAAAATCGTAAAACTGTTTGCCGACAAACCATATTTAATATTAAAACGATTGTGGTAGTCAGTTCCGGTTTCACACCATTATGAATTGCACGTTCTTAGCGTTTGCAGACATGATGTTTAAAATGAAAGAGAAAGAGGAAAATCAAATGTTTGATCTGAAAAGAAATGTAAACGCCGGTTAACAGCTGGTAATGTAGGGCCTTTCTTTGGAAAATAATACCAATCCGTGTTGAATCAACGATCGAGTTATGCAAACGATGTGCACATAAAATCGATTCGTTGAAATATCGGAAACTACCGAAGTCGTCGTTGAGGCATTGCTCCGTTCGTCAATGCATTGTCATAGACAAAAAAGAAAAATATCAAAATCTTTCTAACGGCAAAATGCAGCTCAGTAAAACTTTGCACAAACGATTGTTATAATTATATGTTTAATTTGCATAATCATACACTTATAGCATTGATTTGTGCCAAGTTTGATGTAACTGCGTTGTTCCGTTCGAGAGATTTTGATATTTTTCATACTGTCTAGGATTAAGCAATGACGAACGGAGCAAAACCTTAACATGACATGTAACTGTCTTGTTATCGATAATGTATTATACAAGACTTCACATGAATCATCTTAATTTTTAACCTTTAATGGTAACGACATTTTCAAAATTATCAAACCAAGAGTTTTCTTACCACGCAGATAAAATGATTGCCGAATAAGGTATCTTGATAGTAGAAACTGTCGTGACAGTGTTGTAACCTTTAAATCACGTTTTGTTTAAATGTGGAAGCACGAATGAATTGACACTCTATGTGTCTTTTAGTGCATTAAGATATTGAAAGACTTTAACATCGGAAACAGATCATGGAATGTCTAGATAATACTAGATATTGATAACGTGTTATATTAAAATAACAGTAACAGTTTGATCTTAATCTGTTTATCTTTATTAAAAACAATAACCATGCCAATTCAATATATTGTAATACGAGAGAACATCGGTTACAAGTTGTAAACGAAAAAGACATTAATTTTATCAAGCAACTACATCTATCCCTGTAGTTATGAGACCTGATTATTTAAATTTGCAGTTCATCTATTTGTAAATGTTGTCTACGATATCAGTATTCTATCTTATACATACTTGTCTCATTTTCTATCATTGTAAAATGTCTAAGTGTTTCCCTGTATTTGGAAATTTACATGTAACACTGATCATCAATATATCGAACTGACATAATAATTTGCACAACGTTTACCGCAAAAGCATAACCTCTACCACAAACGTTTGGCCATATTCATCCATAACATTACTTCTATTCTTAAACCTTTGCCCTGGTCAAATACTTTATTGCAACAGTGATAAAATAGATGAAAAGGGAACTTTGAAAGCCACCGAACACGACAAATATGAAAGTACTGCAGGCTCGGTTTGATTGAGCCTGTTCATGGGCAGTAATGGAAATGCTTATTACTGCCCACGCCGCCTAGCCCCGGGTTGAGCGCAACTCAGTAATTACACCATTAAATAGTACAATTTCGATCCATCCCAAACGATGGTATGCATATGGCGGTGAACATGGAACCTTCAATGAGGTATTTTCAGATTAATACCATTCCATGTTCAGCGGCCTATGGTCCCCAGATAAAATAATGGGTTTGCCCTAAACGAGAAAACAATGGGCGGAACTAAACAGAATAGAATTTTGACAGGGGATCTTAGAATATAAATCCTGCATATCACAGACTACGCCAAAGGCAAAATTTAAAAAGCAGGAAGTATATCCTTGGGGGTGATTGGACAATATCCAAATCAATATTGGCTGGGATATTGAAACCACCTATTTATAAACTGGCCGAAATATTAAAACAAAGGAATTTTAGAAGTACTATAAACATAGTACATAAGTATCGTGCTCAACGACCTTCAAAGGACGTAACTGAAAACAGCACTGATTGAATGTACGGGGAGACTTTTTACAGCCGCCACACGGCACAAACAACGCTACTGTGATATTGAAATAGATGAAAAGGGAACTTTGAAAGCCACCGAACACGACAAATATGAAAGTACTGCAAAGACAAAAAACAACAACTAAATAGTGCGCGTAAGTCGGCATAAAGCATTGATATCGTTGGCTTTCGTTTCAATCATCACCTGAATTTTTTGTTGTAATCCAAATCATAATTTGGCTGACTGTCAACTTTAAGATGCCAGGCTATTAATTTCGCGCTGACTGGTTGTTAAACTGTCAGGCATCAAGGCTGACAACTTTACGCTGCCGAGCAGCCAGGTTGCCAAATTCTTACTACCAAGCTGCCAGTCTACCAGTTTACCGAACATAGAATTTTGAGCAAGTCTGGTATACATTGTAAAGGTATACATCGCTAGGTGATTCATTTCGAGTATTAATTAGCCGCTAATGGGCTATGTCCGAATTAAATTAAATAAAAAATCTCCAATCTAAAGTTTTTAAAAAAGTTTTTTAAATTTCCAAAATTTGAAACAAAAAAACAACGAAATAGCAACACTTGGTTGGATGTAATCATATTAAAATACGCCAACTAAGTTTGAACATGGTTATCGTCCTGGTGGGGTTAGGATTATGGTGTTCAAGTACTGTCAATTATGTTGCTGCTAATGATGATGATGATGATGATGATGATGATGATGATGATGATGATGATGATGATGATGATGATGATGATGATGAATGATGATGATGATGATGCCTGATAATTTTTATGCGGAATGTTTATCGACTTAACCTGAATCTGCACGTTAATATCTTTCGCTTTCGGTTCACCGGCAGCATTACATGTAAGCGAATGTGAGCTACGCTTAATGGCATCCAAAAATGACTATCTCAAAATGCTTAGCAAATTAATACATGTATATAGAAACAGAAAACATCAGATGTTTTGATGGAAGTTTGTTTCATTATACATCATTACAGATAGATCATCTGTCGTCACCGAAGAAATTCGGAATTTCACATCACCTAAGAAATTCGGAATTTCACTTCATCTAAAACATTTGGGATTTCGCACGTTAATCCATTCCTGAAATCGGAAGGTGTACATTTTGAGATTAAAAAGACGCCCTATCTTAATTCAGTTGCCATAATAAGCATAATTGAGATTACCATATATCAGTTTTAAAGCATTTCAATCGGTAGTGCTCTGCCGCAAGTATTCTGGATTCGGTATTATGCAACTTTTTTGAAAACTAGTACTTGTTGCCGACATGGGGGCATTAAGTAATAACTTAAAGACGATTGTGGTAGTTCCCGGTTTCACGTCATTAAGAATTTTACGAGCACACCGTTTTACTTATATGACGTTCAAAGGTAAAGAGTTAACAAAAAAATCAGGTGTTTTATCTCAACACCGTTATAAACTGTCAGAAAAGATACTTTCTTAAATAAAATTAAACTTATGAAGAAACTCATATCGGAAAAATCATGCAAACGGTTTGCATATAAAACTCATAACGTTGCGAAAGCAGAAAACACTGCAATCGTATTTTACAAGACGGTTATTCCAAAGCAGTGATATCTCTTATCGTCGTCCTAATATCAATTCCTCGTATGAGGGTTTTGAACTTATGAAATATCTACCAATCAATTTCAACAAATGACTTTCTTCAATTTTTCCAATTTTCATAGAGGTGCGAGATTTTGACATGATTCGCACTATTTTTTCTGTATTCCGCGTAGCCAAAAATCAAGTTTGACGACACGAGGTTTTGATATGAGGCCTACGTTATATTACGCTTGGGTATAGAAAAGGAATCACTGCTTTGATGCAGAAGAAAAAGCCATAATAACCACTTTACCTTCGTGTAGCGCCCTTTTTGCCAGAGCTTCAAATTCTTCGAAGCTGTCGAGGATGTACGTGGATTCGTTCTTTGGATTTGATGCCATATCATACAATTCTCTAACATTGCCATTCTGTATTCCAAACGTAAATATTTTCACTCCCGCTTGACGTAGCTGCAGAGCTTCCGGTCTCGGATCGCCGCCGTTGGAAAACCCGTCCGTGACGAGAAATATAGCCTTGTTCGCAGTTTCCCGAGAATTTTTCAACACTTTCTGAAAGTGAAGTAAAATCATTGCCCAAGGTTATAAAACAGAACATGGAAACCAGTCTCAAATCTCAAGCATCTGATTGGCTGAAATGGCGACCAGTCGCCATTTCAGCCAATCAGATTTTTGAGATTTGAGACTGGTTTCCAAACGCAGCTTTAGAACCTTCAGCCCATATTTACGGGACTCTGAATTATCATGTGCAGTGTATCTGATTATAGGTATGTAGACAGACACGTGATCATCTGTGTATATTTTATATTTCCAAGAACGATCTTATGGAAAATTTTGGTAAAATAAATATTTTTCAGTTATTAACAAACGTCGAAATAAAACGTGACAATATAAGATTTGCAAAACTTCTTTTAAAACAAACCATATTTAAATTTAGTTTACTAGTACATATCTGGCATGTGTCTGTCAAGTTATCGAAAATGTACTGTATAATATTACACGATAAAATTATTCGCTTTAAAACATAGCAACAACAACAGCAACAACAGCAGCAGCAGCAGAAGAAGAAGAAGAAAGGACAATGACAGAAGCATCTGTTGCATAGAGACTTTTTTTTAAAGACTTTCTTTCTTTCACGTAGCCGGGTTGCCTACCTACAATTTGTGCTGTGCTATTAATTATAATTCTGCAAACCTTAGCCTCCAGAAAAGCTCCTAGAGTGTAAGTTCCCCCTCCAGAATAGTCTATCTGTTTAAGATCTTCTTCCAAAAGAGAACATTTGTGTCGGTCGTTGTGGTCTTCCGCGAAGTAATCTATGTGATTAATCACGCGCTCACGTGACGAGAACGTGATTACAGAGACACGTGTATGGTTGACGTCAACCGTAAAATCGGACAAGAGCTTCTTGACGAATTTGATTTCTTCTTTAAAGTTGTTCTTTCCTACGCTGGTTGAACTGTCCACGAGAAAAATGAGATCAATTTCTCTGTTGTCAGTTGTTTTCAGGTCCTGGATATGTCCTGTAATCCATAACGTGTAATAATGTACAGTGAGACCTCTCTATAAAGACCGCACATGTACTTGACAGAAGTGGTCTTTAAAGTAGGGTGGTCTTAATTCCGGGGTACAAATAGAGAAAACTACTAAGTTTTGGTGAAAAAAGGTCTTGTTTTTAGGTTGGTTTGAATTTCAAGGTGTTCTTTATTCGGGGTTTTACTGTAAATACTGTACATATAAGGTAAAACACAAGCTAAAGACAAACTATTAAGACTACCCCTTCGTTAAGACCACCATTTCACAGTCTTATTTTACATATTGTACTTTTTCCACCCCAAAATAACCCCACTATTCTGACCTAATGACTTTTAAAGAAAAATGTGAAAATGAGGTTTCTGAAACCCAGGGGAGATAATTAACATGGCTAATTTACTAATTTTATTGCGCGGGCTTCACGAAATTACGCGAAATTACTCCGGCTTCAAATAAGCGAAAATTATACTCATCGTTTTCCGTGAACAGTAGTTACTTTATTTTGGTTTGCATTATTATACGAGTAAGCCTTATTTCATAAATAATATTTCAGGATTTTGTTTTTATTTTTACAATTTCTGCTAACCTCATCCCTTGTCTTGAAACCCTACCCAGATTCTTATGAATACAAAAAAACTAACGTTACTTGTTACTAAGGCTCCAACGTTTCCACGTTTAAACGGTAACGTTTCGTTTTTGGGCCGTAAACGTTTACAGAATCTCAAACCGTTTAAACGAACGGTCACGTGATTGTAAAGGCGGCAAAATATTTGCTGAAAATCGGCAACGATACTCTTAGAAAATAGTTATTTTATTTACACACTAAGTACCCAATTGTATTTTAATATGTAATTTACATTGTTGAGGTATAAAAAAACTCTCGCTTTGTTAAGGATTTCCGCGATGTCCATGAGTTTCAATAGCTTCTGAAAACCAGGGATCATCTGATCATGGTGTCATCATCAGATTGAAACTAGTCATATCTTGTATTTAGTGAACTTAAACTATTTATAAACTTGCTTTTACTTCATTTTAATTTATTTTTAGCGGTTAAATAAGGGTTACTTAATTTTTAAAACGGAATATAGACAAAGGTTTTCTTTATTCTTGCAACGGTGTGGTGAAAAGTGGGAAAAAATTTGCTTGCATCAGCTGAAATTCCTGGATGTCGTGATCATGTCGGTGAATGTAGCAAAGAGACAGAATCGGAATTTCACAGGATTAGCCCCAGAAGTTTAGCGATCCTATAAGATCCGGTTATAATGAGTTGCATTGTTATTTACAACTTACAAAGTACAGTGAAACTTGTCACATTGCTTTCAGGATTGTATTATATAAACAACGTTTAAACGGCATCGTTTCGTTTTTCATGGTCCGTTTAAACGTTTACAAAAAATTGTAAACGTTGGAGCCTTACTTGTTACAATCAATATGCGAGGCAAGGGTTAAAGTAAAATCACAAAGCGTTACCTTTAAGCACTGCTCCTAGAGTTTCAACTTTGGACTTTGAGTCTACACGTGTAGAATGGGGCCTCAGTAAATACTGATTGTAATTAAAAATCACAGGGGCCCCTTCTTCATCTTCGTCGAAATTTCCGTTAAAATCATATCCGAAACCTAATCCAATTATTAACAACAACAGAAATGTTGTCATCTCCATCGCAATTTCAATAATACATCCCCGCCGGATTCGATTAATAATAAATTTTCAAACTTATCAACTTAAAACGTTAGTTCATAAAGTTGAAAATATTATGAGCACTGATTTTACAAGTCTTGTTCAGAGTTTTAACTGGAATGTTAGATTTTTCTAAATATAATATCACAGTCACAAAAAAATGAAAACTTATTCTAAATACACTGATGGAATATCACAGTATCACAGATTTCAACCATACATTAAAAAACAAAATTTGTTTTCCGTAATTTCTGTTTTACTATGAATCCGTGAACGTGAAAACAGGCCGATTATGTTTCATATGTTTTTATGTCAGTTTATATTATACCAACTCATTTTCCCTCATTTACTGGAATTAGATTACGATTTGTTTATTCTAAATGGAACTTTCGTAGATAAGTTGATTTTATCTCCATCAAATTGTCAGATAGACATGGCTTATCAGGCCTTAATCATTCCTATTTCATATCAAATTACGTTTAATGAAATGCTCACACGTTCTGCGAAATAAACAAGATCATAGCGTCCAGTCTGTCGAACAACGTTTCTCTAATTTTTCTGTGTATCTAGGGCAGAGAAAAACTCTACTTTTTAAAAATTTCTTTTCGAATGTTACAACGTGTTGTTGTTGTTTTTATCTGCGTTTAAAAATGAGCCGAGTTCAGTTCACGTCGTGACTGGAATTGCAGTAAAAAAACATGCTTCATACATTATTGTTCGAATTATTTTGATATTTTGCATTCTCTCATTTATACAAAAACAACACCACCACCACCACCACCACCAACAACAACAACAACAAAGGAAACTTAACCGTCCAACTGATCTAGTTTCATTAAATTAAGTTAAAAGCCATTTTTATTTTTTATTTATTTTCGAATTGACTACCTAAATTCAATGTTTTGTTAATATTAAAGCCTTTGCATAATTAAGTACTTGCCAATTTACATGATCCTTTCGTTATAAAAGGGCCAACGTGCAAAATCATTAATAAATATTATCAAATTATTTTAAATAATAGAAAGTTTCATAAGTTCAGTTCCACAAATAAAACAATAAATGGGTATAATTGTGCGTAATGCAGCTACTATAATATGTGCACATAATAAAACTGATATACTGTAAAATACCTGTTTTATTATCATTTTTTTCTGCATGAAATTATGTTTATAGTACGTCAACGACAACTGGACAGTCACGTGACAGACGGGCGGATTAAAATATGGTTTATCAGCAAACTGTTCTAAAAATTTGATATCTCCACGATGATTTCTTGATGAGTTTTGATCACTGGAAAAATAACATATCTGATTCCCCGATATCTGCCGCACAATCATTGCTGGTTATATACACAGAATATCACGTGACTGCCTATTTTATCACGTGAATATCACGTCACTGTCTTCTAATCCATAAAAAGTTATATCGATTATTGGCTTCCTTCATATAACAAGTATGGACAAAAAATCAAATTTTTAATAAATTATATCTAGCTCGTTAATTTAATAATTGCAACGACGAAAACATAAAAATGCACGAGGAAAATATTATTATTCTATTTTGAAAAAAAAATATCCCCAAAACACCAAAACACGCAATGTGGTTTATCAATCGACTGAGTTGTTCAATGTATAGTATGTTTTCGGTAACTTGACAGTCATGTGACAGATTAGTATTTAATTTAAATACATGTATATCATCAAAACGTTATACCGGTACATGTTATCTTGGCGAGTATTGATCAATTATAAAAAAAAGTATTTAATTTGCCCATATCTTCCATAAGATCATTGGGGATGCCTATCAGGTTGTCACGTGACTGTCTACTTATCCATCAGTTATAAGATAAGTATCTCTTCCTCTGAGCTTATCTTTTATTATCATTAGTTAAAATAAGTACTGGTTTTGATTTAAGAGGTCACTGCATGTATAATTTTGAATTTTGTTATATGATAAATATAAATCGTTTTTTTTATTTAATTCCCCAAGACATTTGATACTTGGTGGTAAGCTTTTTACACAAATATTTCTATCAATTGAAATTAAAAGTGTTAATCATTTAACTGTTGTTTGAAAATCGTCATAAATCAGCAAGACGTCAGGGGCGCATCCGGAGAGAGTTTAGTGGGGTGAATTGACCCCTACGCCCCTCTCCGGGCCATCCCTTGTGGGATTTTGGAATTAATCGTGTAACAACCTTAAGATTGTCCAAAAGCAGCCGATCCCGGACGTCAATTTCAATTAACTAAACTTTGAACTTTATTTTATTTGTAAAAAGACTTTTCAAATAATAAAAACATCAAAACTCTCCATATCTGAACGGGCTGGACATTTCGACGTTGACTACGATGCAGTATGGTATTTCTTGATTTATGCGATTAACCTGTAACTTTTTCTCAAAGCTTCTTCAAACCACATATTTTTGTTTAATTTTCCATTCCCAGTTATTTAATCGATCTCACTATAGTCAGATTCAACAAAATAATAGCATAGCGGTTTTAGAAGATGATTTTAATACTTGTTTATATCCGATTTATGTCGAAAATTATAGCACCGCCACGGCTTAAAATTGTCAGACGCGCATGTACGGTTTAACGGGGTGCATAGAATCACCGAAAACGACCAAAAAACACCGAATAAGACCGAAAAAGACCGAATAAGACCGAAAAAGGGACCGAAAACCACTTAATAAATCAAATTAGATGTATAATTTATGTATAAATGTAAATTATAATTGTTAAAATGAATGATTTTTTAAGATTTTATGAAAATTAGACCGAATAAGGCCAAATCAGGGACCGAAAACAATATAGGTCGACCGAAAATCACTTCTTAATGTATCATTAAGATATAAATTCCAAATTTAATCAATTAAATCCATGATTTTAAAAGAATCTTATGAAAATAAATGATTAAATATCGATCATTAAGACCAAATAAGACCAAAGGATGGACCGAAAACAACTCCTTTATCAAAAGGCAATGACCAGAACAGGGACCGAAAACCACTATATGTTGACCGAAAAGCACTTCTTAAACAAAACTCAGTGTTAAATTAGAAATATATATCCC